>NJDC01000051.1:9018-22589 GCA_002245475.1 Calephelis virginiensis | reverse complement strand
GTGTTTTTGTGGGGTTGCATGCCTTTGCAGGCGTGCGTGCACCTGTATAATATGTTTGTGTGTAAGTGTAAATATTAAGACAGATTTTTAGGTTTTATGGTACTAGCTATGACGTTAAGACTTAATTGATAGGCTTTATCTTATCTTCAGTTCGATCATACGTAAGACATTTTAGATATTTATATACATTTTGTTTAAATAATTTATCTTTCCTACGCTTAGACAAGCAAGTTGTGTCAAAAATTTGAGAGTGCGGTTAGCGATAGGCTTGCCACCTATCACATTATGGGACTTAGTGTCTAGTTGTGGGTGCCTCTGCTTACGTCTTCAGGGATGTGGGCGTGACGACACTTACATATTTTTTATATGTTATATTATTCATTCGAAAATAATACATATCATCCTTTCCTATCCTATCCTATTAATATCATAAATGCGTAATGTACGTATAAACGTTGTAAAATATATCGTAATCGATACCAATCTCAATTTTTAAATGGAAAATGATCTGAGATTTTAAATTATACAAGGTACAAATAACTTACAAGAACGTTTTGTTTTTAAATATTTGCACTTAAGATTTTTTTTTCTGTGATCTGATTATTACTTTAAGAGTCACAATTAAGAAAATGAAAATGTTAATAATCACACGTACAAGGTCTTTCATTTCATATAGTAACAGAATGCATTTTTTTAATTAGTTCCCTAAATTTAGTTATATAATTAATCACAAACAAATGCAATAACACGTTCAATAAAGAAGGTCATTAGTATGTATAAAAACGTCGCTTTTTTGTAGTCATCCGAATTTGGTCGGATAACCAGTGTTTGTGTTGCTGTTTTGGTTTTTGTTTATATTTACTTAATTCGAAATATGTCACAATGGATATTTATCTTACATATTATTTGACCAAACGCACTATTTTTGTTAACACCTAAACATCTTAAGTTGAGACAGTAATTTGTGCAGTCACGTGAAAGTTAGAACGCCGTTTTTTGACTTTAATTCACATTATTCAAAAACGCATCTATGTATGCTTTTGAATTTTTTTATAGTAAATATACACGTTAAGAAGAATCGAATACAGTTTTCGGTGACTTTATATATTTTCTCATTTAGGCGCTACGATTTTTTTTTGATTTTTGGAAAAACCGCGATTACTTGAAAACTATAAATATTTTTTTTAAATCTAATTTTGTCACAAATACGCACAAATTAAGAGCTATTTGTGCGTTTTTATTCTACTGGCGCACAAATAATAGTCTTTGAGATACACGATTTTGCAAAACGTTACCGCAGCAGGAAACGCAATATCTCGAAAACCTGAAGATGCACAAATTTTATGTTTAGCGCACAAATATAAGCTCTCTGCTCACACACAATTTTTAACTCTCCGATAATTAGTTTAGAATTTGAAGTGTTTTTTCCGTTTATTTCCAAAACGACAACATGCACAATTTTTTTATTCGGCGCACATTTACAGCACATCAAGCACTAATTATTTGTCTCACTCATATCAGTCTAGGTGCTACTTTCTTACTGGGGTAACGCACACTTCATTTCGTCTGCCGGTGTACCCCACTCGATTATTGGAAGAGTTTGCCGAAAATCACCAGCGAGTACAACAAGAGCACCTTCTATCAGCGCCTCATTGCTGCAAATGTTCTGCAGGCTTCGGTTTAAAGCCTCAAACATGCGCTTGTGTGAATTGAATGAACATTGAAAATCGCGGTCGATGCTTTTGCTAATATTGCACGTTGGGTATTCTTCACTTGCAAGGTTCAAAGATAGTTTAAATACGAAATGAGCTGTCCGTCCACCTTTTAGTAAAGTGGCTGCAATCCTCGACGATGCCACAGCTAGGGCTATATTACGGTTTTGGCGAAGGCGAGCAAGCAATAAATTCATCAGGAATGTACCAGTATCCCCAGGTGCTGCGTCAAGGAAAATGATTCCCCCTTCTACACTATTTACGCGTTGCAGGATTGTGTTGTAAACATGTTGATCAGAAAGTAATTGAGGCGCCATTTCATTCACATACCTCTCCAAAACTGTGGTGTCGTAATTCGTCTCTCTCACAGTATTACTCGACAATGATCCTCTTCTAAGGGCTGACGGCAAAAGATATCATTTTATCTTCAATAATAATTAAAGCCTCGTTTGTTATCACGACAATGTGTTGTGTGTCTGTAGCCTGTGCAAAATATCTTCGGACATTGCTTCTTTATACTTTTTGGAGAGGGTTTGATATCCCACAACTTCTACCAAAATGGCCAACCTTACTTTTGATGAAGAGCGGCAAAGAACGGCTGGTGCCATTGTTTCGTCCCAGTGGTTGTCGTTTTCCAATAACCCAAGCATTTCGCACGCTTCCCTGAATGTCGACTGCTCTTGACCTTCCACGGTTTTTAATGTTTTAAAATACCTCGGGCCACGCACTTGATTTAACAGCATAAGTAAACAAAAGCATTCAAAATTGTTTACGTTCACGGTGTATATCCGACCAAGTGCATCTCCGGCCTTCACACCTGTCCAGATCGGGACCGGTGTTCCCTGCACACGGCGCTTCCGCTCTTTTCGTGATGTGTTCCAAGTATAATACCTCTGCACTTCAGCATCAATTAGAGTCTTAGCAAAATCGTCATTTTCACACAGTTGGAAGAATGCAGTCAGTGTTGTTTTTGGGGGCCTCGTCACTCCATCCCGCAAATTGTGCTCGGTAAAGTAAATGCGCTCGCCATTGGGGAGATGCACTGTTAGATGTGTAACAGTAGGGTGTCGCTCGTGTAAAGGCAGGCTGAAAATGCGCCAAGCATTTTGATTGCTGCTTACATGTGGCATACCTCGCTTTTGCCACTCTATGGAATACATAAAACATTGAGATTCGCCAAATATCTGACCCTTCGTGAGTAGAGCAACCGACTTATTGACTTAAATTTTAAACACTCGTGCAATTAAGTCATGACGATCGGTCAACTCTCTCGCGTTGCCGATACGCACAGATTCTACGACGCTCTACAGTACCCTACCAAATTTTTGAAAGGTCAAGAGGGGTATAATTTCGAAATACAGCACGTGAATCCACAAACAAGGCTTTCTGTGCCCAATAAAAAAGTGTCATGTATGGATTTTTTAACTCACCAGCTCATGGTGCGTGAATGCGAGTTCGCAAAACGATGTCTGTACCGGCAGTATTCTCGCTACCCACCACCACCACGGCCGCCACCTCGTTAGTGGTTGGCGCATTGTAGCGCCGCTCGTGCTGTCCGCGCGGCACCGGGACTGGATGAACACATGTACCAAAATATTATGACAGTACCCGCTGGATTTTGTTGGTGAAAATCCTGGCATTGAAACAACTGTATCGCCACCAAATGACGTCATGTTGAAAAATACGTTATATTTCCTACGGTGCAGGGTGCTTGCGCGAATAAGACAGCGCTGGGCGCTTTGCACGATTGTTCGTGTTGTTATGTTTGTGTAAGATAGCGCAATAAATGAATATTGTATTCTACCACATAAATTATAGTACTTTCATACTGATAATAATTAAAGAATTTCGTGCAAAATTATTCCCTAACCATTCCAAAATATTTAAAAATGCACAACGTTAATATTCAAGTTTTCACTTCTGCCGGCACTCCCGGAGTGCATCTCGTTGTTTTTTTAAATTTACTTGAGGGACAAATATGTGATTGGGTAATTGATTATAAAAAAGTTATACATTGGCTAAGGAATATTTTTTTATTTCTGTAATAAATATTATTATTTATGAGATGAACATTTACATGACGTTATTTTATTTTCTTGTGTGAGACGGGATAAGGGCGCTCATAGAAGTTAAAGTTGGGTAGTGGAAGGCGACCACAGATTATGAGTTGAACGCAACTCTTATACATCATATTTAAATTAGTGGAAACTTTCCTGTAAGTAACAGAAAAAGACAACTAGCATTACAATGAAATTCAATAGGAACCCACTTGCGCTAAAATAGAAGTTTTGATACGTGACCATACGTAATTCGAATATGATTTTGATACAGCTTTTTATGATTTTGTAGACGTTGCAAGTTTATTTAATTAGCCTTTTCTGAGGTCGATCAAGTTTACATCAGCATAGGAAGAAGTAATAACTCGGCGAGAGTGTTATTAGTAGGTATTGGCAAAACACTCTTCAGCCGTTACATAGAACTCAAGGCATCGAATCGAACTTTCCATTCAATTTTTTAATCATAAATCTCAAGACAATGTAAACAAAGACCAAATAAAATTATGCAAATATTTTTAAAAAACTTAAGTTCATCAATGTCATTCAAAAATATTTTAGTAATCATAGTTAAAGATTTATGTTTTACAATTACCTGTACTACAAGGCTGTCGCACTTCATATCAAAATACCGTCGCCTTCTGTGGACATATGATGTTATCGGAGCGTGAAAACTCATGGAAAATATGATGAGATTTTTTGACCTGGGAACACTCAGAATTGAGCCTAGGAAACCGGAAAATGACCTAGAGGAACGGGCATTATGTATGTTAAGAGAAAACACGAAAAGATTACCCAATGCTTCGTAAAAGAAAAGGTTCGAAATAACCCCCACCAACTTGCTCACAGATTCGTGTACAACGAAGCGTTTCTGAGAGGAGCCGAGACATTAACGACGGATCTTGTGCACACGCCAAACGCAATTCTTTAAAAGCATTATGAATCCTGGCACGCATATCTTCCGCAGTAGGGCACTCACCAACAAACACTTTGTCTTTGATGTAGCCCCAAAGACAAAAATCCAGCGGGGTTAAATCTCGCGAACGTGCTGGCCAAGGTTGTTGGCCGAACCGACCTATCCATCGTTCTCCAAACGACTCGTTAAGCCATTGCCGTACACTAACGGCCAATGTTAATAATGTATCTCAATCTAATGGATTTCAAGCAATCTAGATAGCTGCGTATCCGGCGGCCTATCCCATACCTAATTGCCATATTTATCCTGTCCACAGATATGTTATTGGCAAGCGATAACATAAAAATGGATCAAAATATCAATCTTGGAGAGCACGTTTTGGATTAGGATTGATTATTAATATTGTCCGTAAGAGACACATGTGGAGGAGCACCGTCATGTTGATACCAAGACTCCCGCAATTGCGCCAAAGGTATCTCTTCTAGCATTTCTTCTAAACTCGTTTCCAGAAACGTACGATATTGTTGGCCGTTTAAGCGGTCTGGAAGAAACACAGGTCCCAAAATTTTGTCATTAAAAATACTGGCCCACACATTCACTGACCAACGTGTTTGGTACCCTGTCTCCTGCACAGAAAATGGATTGCTGTGAGTCCAGATATGAGCGTTACGTCTGTTCCACATCCCATTCCTTGTGAATGTAGACTCATCAGTCCAAATAACGTGCGCAGCAAACGTGGCATCTGTGTCATGTTGGTTTTGGAACCATTGGCAATACGAGACTCGGCGATTTCTGTCAGCCGGCTGTAACGCTTGCGCCTTGTGGATGCGATACGCTCGCTGTTGGTCCCTGTGTAAAACTTTGTGAACAGCACAATGTGACACACGGTTTCTGTATCGTCTGCGCACTACGCGGGCCGCCGTACATGTCCCTAAACGCGGATTTTGCCGCACAACAGCTAAAATATTGTCAACCAATCAATCGCGGTCTCAAGGGTCTTCCAGCTCTTTCTTGCACTGGCACTACCGGCTGGTTATCTAATATGCGTTGACATGCACGAGTTATAACACGGCTGTCTGATGGATGACGAGCATTTGGATACCTTTCCATGTAAATGCGAAGAGCTCGCTGTGCATTGCCATGAGCTTCCCCGTAACACATTATCATTCGCCCGTACTCAGAAGCACTAAAATTCTGGTGGTTAACAGTATTGGACCTGGGTGGCATCGTCTAAAATCACTAAGCGTCTAACACACACATACACTAATAAAAACAGTTAAAGAAATAAATCGACTAACAATTAAAAATAAAAAAAAACGAAACTAGAAACTTATAATAATTCACAAATACAAGATTTTACGTCAGGGCAGAGAAGCACTTTTTAGGACATGTGATTTACGCAAGCAGCGAAAGCGAACTGTTTAAACGATACCTAGGGTAAAGAAAAGGAATTGGTGTAGGTACCTAATTCTTTGCGACTTCCGGTTACGAAAAGTGTTGCCAATTCAAAAGTGTTCATTATTTGAGTAAAAAAATTGCTAAATCAAAAGCAAATCGATTTTGTTTTTTTAAAGAAAGACGTATCTTATGCAGGATTTGACATGCACTCTTTTGTGTCTCACTGACTAGTGCTTTAGCCGTTTGAGCTACCGCGGATTAAAATCGTGTCAAATTAAGAAAATAAAACTTTTAAGAATTAAAAATTTTATGATTTGTAGCGATTGCCTTGACAGCTGTAAACATAGTTACAGAGTTTCATGCAGTACTATTACACCGTCATATATCGAATCCCGCAAACGCGAGCCTCCCTCCTAATCAACACAACAAGCAACAGCATACTCAACACCACACTACACCGTCGCCTCCGATCTCGAAGACGAAGAATTCTTTTCCGCCGGGTGCTTAACGCTGAGGGACGAGCGCAACGAGACGACGCAACCCCTCCAATCGATCCACCCAGTAACCAGAACCAAGTCAAGGTACGGTCTCCCAGGAGACAGCCCTTGTTGCTGGGTATGTAGGGTGATGTTTCGGGCTGACTGAGGACTCTGCTGGCCCTTAAAGTCCGGCGAAGTTAGCAACAAATTAGCAATTTAGACTCATTAGACAAACTATTAAAATCATTGTACATCATTGCGGCACCAATTTACATTTATTATTTACTTTCGATTTTCTTAAGAAGTTATTAGCTACCTATTTTACATTTTCGCATTTGTCCGTGCTTGGCAAACAAAATCTCACAATTTAAAAAAAAAGTTCAATTCAGAATTTGAACTTACCTATATACATAATGTAGGTGCCTACGTACCTCTCGACTATCCTTGACAAATGCTCTAAATATTTGAGCTACCGAGGATTCAAATCATGTGGTTTTAAATTTTTTCTTTCCTTAATAATTACAAAATGTATCCTAAACGCAGAAAAGTGCTCAAACAAAATTTACATACAGTATTAATATGACAAATGTTTAAAAATATGGTTAACTGTTATTATCGTCAAAGTATCTTCACGTTACGAAGAGGTAGGCATAGGTACAACAAGAACATCCATCCAAGTTAGCATAAAGTGATAGGTGTCAAGACTATGATATTGCTTACTGGGCATTTATCCAAACCCGTGCAACGTATTTTTTTTAAATAAAAAATCGTAAAACCTACTATGGTTTTTGGCTTAACCTTAAAACTATTATGGCTTGAATTAGCCGACCCGGTTTCATGTAGTCAACGCCAATATCAAATTACTAGACCAGAGAGGCGACAGTGTTATTGTCTTTACCATCATTAGATTAACTAACTTATTCACTTATACTTACGTAAGTTAACATAGTAAATACTATTTTGTATAAGTCGTCACAAAGTATTTTTTTCCGTTATCAATGTTCGTTGTTGAGTTAGACGGTGGTAATGAAATCTCCGAAATATCACCAGATCATAATTCTTTGGCTTACCTTCCAACATTGCCAAATGTTTTTACAATTAGTGTTCAGACTAAAATACTATCGTAGGTACTGTTTTACTTTGCATACGATACTGGAGTTAAGAAAATACTTTCCTTTAAACTTTATTGACAAAATGTTACTGTCTCATTTGCTTAGAATTAGTGTACTGTTTTTTTTAAACTTTTTCAAAGTATTTAAAACAAACAATTGGTTCACTTTTGATTGGATTACTAATAAATGAATCAAAATTTCTATAGAGAGATTGGCAACACTGTGCTTGGTACCAAAAAACTAAACGACAAAGATTAAACAACGATGTACTTGTCTAGATGTGGCAACACACATTCCTGATTTCGAAACCACACGTTATTTTGTTTCTAGGCTTACAAACCCTAGGTGATTAACATCATTAGATTATAAATATTATTAGATCAGTTATTTCTTTTCCGACTCCAAAAAAGAGGTTTTCTATTTGATAGTTTGTTTTTTTATGTTTGTTACGCAGTTACTCAACTAACAAGAAACCGATTTAGATGGTTATTTTTTTAACATAGGTCGTAATTTCAAGGTACTAGTAAGATTTTGATAAAATTTATGTGGGTGCATTTAAAAATCATTAGCTCCATTTCGGCAAAAGGATTATAAAATCGCTACTTCGTAATTGGAGTCGGTTTTTTTGCAGTTTTACTACGCTTAAATTATTTTTAGGTAAAATAAGAAAACCCTCTTAGGATTTCCTCAAATCTTGAAATGCGATCATAATTGAGCACAGTAAAACTGCAAAAACCGACTCCACTATTTCATTGTACCGCTTACAATTTGATAATACTTTTTTCGAAAGATAGCAAAAATGTATAGTCCCAGATAAACTTTCTCAATATCCTACTTGTAGTTTTTGAGTTACACTTAACAATGTTATGTAATATTAACTGTTAGGCTAACATTTACACTATGGTGTAAGGTATAAGTGGTTGGGATAATAATCCGGGAGCAGGATTTTGCCATCAAGTCACGGACACGATTGCTGTGACAGAGAAAGCAATGCTCGCCTCTTAAGAACTGCTTAGTTGCCTATTCTTCAAAGGATTCCAAGATTTAACTTAGTTACAAGATGCCTGGGGTCATTTGTCATTATTATAAATTAGTATTACACACTTTATTACTCATACAACATTAAATTAAGAAAGTATTATTCAAATTAATACAATAAATTATTTTTTGGAATGTTGCATCTAGTCGATCATCATCAGTGTCGCGGCAGATCAAGTGGCGTTCGCGACATCTTTCAAAGAGGCATTCGCGGCTCGAAGTGAGCGAGACAGCAGACGCTGTGACGCTCACTCCACGTGCCGTATCAAGTGCAATAACCTTGCTTTATAAGGTGTTGACTATTTTTTCTTTGCCACAGCTGACGGAGAATTTAAATTTAAATACGCTGTTTTAATACATTGCTGTTTTTAGTAAAAACTGACTATTTAAGAGATTTTTTTATAAAAATCATGTTGCATTAGACAGTATGAATGAAATAGTAGTGAAATCAATAAAAAAAAAATAAAAATTCATGAAATTTCCGACACAAAATTCCAACTGCATATGCATGTCTATCATGTACAGAACCCATGGTTTCGTTTTTCGGTGCGCTGTCAAAAACACGATGTATAACAAAATTAATAAAAATTTTAATGTATATCAAATGCTCCTCTATTCGTGTAAATCATTTCTAACTATTTGGCTCAAAACACAAAGTTATGAAGAAATATAATCATTATGTAAAATTTAAATAACAATTATTAAAAACGATACTAATAATAATTAGTTAAAATGGATACTCACACTCGCGCACACACAGATACAAACACACACATACATAATCCAACACACAAATATTTCATATACATACCAACACGCATGAATGCATGCAAATTGCACATGTTACAAATTTCAATCAATAATAGTAATAAAATATCATAAGATTAATAATAAGTAATTATTTTAAAAACATTGTAATCAAATTGTTTTTACCTAGTGTGTCACCTACATTACATTAACATCTACATTGAGCTATGACAGAGCAGCGCTTCGTAACACAAATGATTTGTTGCATTTTGAAGGAAACGCTACCCTCTTTTAAAAATGTTAATGCATTTAGTATTGAATAAAGATATTTTGATTTGATTTTGATTTTCATTCACGTAAATTAAAAACAGTGTAGGCCCCAGGACACTACCTTGTGGCACTCCGAATCTAAGATATTTTTCGCTAATAGTTATGCCATTTATAGTAACGACTTTGGTTCTATCCGTGAGATAACTGCGCAATAAATCATGTGAAACACCTCATATACCAATATTTTCAAGTTTAGAAAGAAGAATAGGGACAGATACAGTGTCAAACGCCTTTGATAGATCAAAGAAGACCGTTACCAACCGTTTTAATTTTTTATCAATTTTTTTTATAACGGTATCAGAAAGTTTCCTGTCCTAAAACCAAATTGGTTATTCGAAAAAACATTTTTTTTAATTTAAAATTTAATACGATGCTTATTAATGATTTTTTTCAAATATTTTCGAAAACGCAGTTAATAGATATAGGTCTGTAGTGACAAAAACTGTTTCTGTCTCCTCTCTTGAAAATTGGATGTACTACTGCGTTTTTAAAATATTTCGGAAAAATACCTGAGGTGAAAGATGCATTGAAAATGTGAATTAATGGAGGAATAAGATTACGCCTAGAGGCTTTTACTATAGATGTGGATATTCCATCGCTACCAATCGCACATATATCTTTAAGGCTTAGAAAATGTTTGTTCGATTTCATCAAAATCAACGCTGAACAAAGCCATGGAATTTCAGGGTGAACTACAAGGTGGAACAGAGGTAATGACTTGGGATAAGTTTATGTCAGACTGCATTTGGCAAAGTATTTTTGAGGCAAGATCATTTCCCACATTTGCAAAGAATGAATTTACAGCATTCACATATGAAGAAGGATTACTGGACCAGTTCAATAAGTTATCAATGCTGTGTATTTTTTTATGAATATTTGATAATTTATTAATTTTTTTCCATGCCTCTTTTGGATTTTTCCTGACTTAAAAATTCATTCTGATGGTACCCACGTTTAACATTTTTGAGAAGATTGTTACAGTATTTCCGATACCGAGTGAAAATGAGTCGATTTGACAAATCGTCTGGGTTGGTTCTGAATTTTCTAACTAACCTATCTCTATGTCGAATACATCTCAAAAGGCCCGGTGTGATGCATGGTTTTAATAGTCTTTTGCTACTGGAGACCATAGTAACGAAAGAGTTCGTTCTAATAGTATTTGAAACAATTTGACTCAGATCTGAATGGGAAAGGACAATCGAGAAATTCGTGTTGCTTAGTCTTCAACTATTTTAGGAATATTCCATTTGTGAGAGGTTCGTGATTTACTACCAGTTTTAACGGTTTTTCCATAGCTTAAAAGAATTGGAGCATGATCAGTTATATGAGTATCAAAGTTTTTGCGTTAGATGGGATACGAGCAATTACGTGATCTAGGCAATTACCTTCTCTGGTTGGACGATAATGTGTTGGAAGAAGAGCATGTGATGCCATCAAGTTCAAATATTCATCGACAATAGGATGTGTGTTATTTGGTATAATGTTAATGTTTATATCGCCAATCACAACAAGAGATTTAAGAGACTGCATGGGTTTCAGTACGCTGTCTAGACTATTAAAGAAAGGATTTAAATTTTATACGAAGGGGAGCGGTATATAGCAACGATAGCCAAGTCGTTGGAGATATTGACTATTAAACAATTTGCTTTTTTAAACTCAGGTTTCACAACATGATATTCAATACCTCTTCTAACAAAGACAACAATGCCTTCATTTTGATTGCTGTAATCTGGTTCAAAAGAATCGAAATCGGGTAAAGACGGAATGAAATACAATTTACTCAACCAACATTCAGACAAAATAAATACATTAAGTCTGTATCAGCTGTAGCTGATCCTATTTAATAAAGTTACAAAACCATCAAAATTACATACATACTTCTAATGTTTTTTTTTTACTTCTAATGTTTACATGGAGTATACTGAAATAATTATTGCTTTCTATAAACTCATTAGCATTCTCAGGTGCACAAAGGATAGAGTCAGAAACAGAAAGCTCTTCAATGTCGTTAAATAAGCGATTCATTTCATCCATATTGGAGAAACGTTGTTAAGCCAAGTAATAAAAACAAAGGTTGCTGAAATAATCTGGTACTCGTATAATTGCCATGCTCCTACTGAGATATTGCAATAAGAGGAGACTGAAGACGCATGCTGTGATATAACCATGTGTGTTTGTTTGTGTGTATAGTTGTGTAGTACAACAAAGAGACTTATAAAATAAAATGAAATAATAAAACAAAAAATTACCAAATTTTTTTGTTTAAGAGAGATGTAGTTATAAATCCTGGTACTTCTTAGTTTAAGGATTTAGGCTTAGCTTGTAGTCATATAGAACTCTGTGTTTCAACACATCATGAGAGACCCAACAGAATTTAAAACCATTACTGCTCTCTAGCTAAAAAGTAGTCTCTTCATCTTAGAAGTCAGATTCTCAGAGATAAAGATTGACCTCGACTGCCCACTAATGTGAAGATGTTCCGTACTTTTTTTTTATGATATAGGAAGGCAAACAAGCAGACGTATTTCCTGATGGTGAGAAATTCACGCCGCCTAGAGACACCAAAGGTGGTAGTGGTGCGTTGCCGACCTGAGGTGAGGATGTTAGGCCTCGAGCAAAAGCAAGCTTACCGGCTGCTACCTTACCCTCCGAACCGGAACACGTCATTACGTTATGGTGGCAGAAATAGGTAAGGCGGTGGTACCAATCCGCGCGAGTTGTTGCGAAACTCGACCACCTAGTCAGATGTCACAGTGTTAGTGACGGTAAGCCTATGCTCGCCTTTTACGAGCTGCCTTGCAAGGAAGGCAGATGGTCTATTCTGCAAAGGGGTCCGGACCAACACGGAGAAAACTTACTTAGTCATGATTGGCCCTTATTAAATTTTCGATACATTTCTATATTATATTTCGTTAAAACACTGCACAGGTCAACTATAATTGTACTGCTATCCAGATTAGATTTGATACGAAAAACATCTTTAACATCCCTTTTATCGATAGGTAGATTAAGAACTTCTCCAGCTTAAATAAATGTGTCTGAAGATAACTTTTTGTCTCTGTGGAAGTCGCTGGAATGTTTCTTATTTCTAAACACGTTGATCTTGAAAGTCGTGCAAGGGACTCATACCTTTCTTCAAGAAGATCTAAAATTACCCACATCTACATCACTAATTAGGGACATGCAAGATAGTGAAGAACAATAACCAGTTATGTACCTACATACAAATATAAAACCCTATTGATTTCTTAGTAACTATTATTTGCATAATTTGGTCCGTTTATTATGCTTTAAATGGCTGTAAATAAAAGAATAAATAAATAGAAAAAAGTATTTAATATTAAAGGTTGAACATGTATTCAATTTTAAGGTATAATTCTGTAGCTGGACATTTAATTAAGGACAGTTAACTATATTGAAAAATAGAGTTAAACAAAACTAATAATCTGCAGTATTATAATATCTTTAACAGCTCCATTTTATTACGTGTAAAACCAGTACCCAGTAACAAAACCTTTGTTAGTAAGTACCGCTTGACACCGATGTGGCATAGACATTATCAGTTTCTGGCATGTTTCGACAGGAATGTTTGTCCATGCCTCACAAAAACCTTCATTAAGTATATCTAAAGTTGTAGTACGATAAGTGGCTACTTTTTTCTTGATTTCGTGCCAAAGGTGCTCGATTTGGTTAAGGTCCGGGCTATTTGCTGGCCAATCTAGCACCGATACTGACTGACTGGTAAGAAACGACTTGACTGAACGGGCGGTATGTTTCGGGTCGTT
>NJDC01000050.1:125820-146533 GCA_002245475.1 Calephelis virginiensis | reverse complement strand
CGCTGGGTCCGAGTATTCATATGACTCGGAAATAGCGGAGGCATCTGACGGCATTATGATCTAAGAAGTTGAATGGGCGATAAGAAGTATGAAATACGGTAAGGCTGCGGGAGTAGATATGGTTACAGCTGAGATGACCAAACTTGGTGGTCCAGCCGTCCGGGACTCTTTCTGGGTTCTTTGTAACAAATGTTGGAAGACCGGCAGAGGACCCGAAGACTGGTGACGTGCTGTCATCGTGCCTTTGTATAAAGGCAATGGTTCACGCATGGACTGTACAAGTTACAGGGCCATTAATTTGATCAGTTTAGCATCAAAAGTGTATGGAAAAATAGTTGAAAGGAGGATACAAGGGATGTCCGGTAGAACATTGTGGGAGGCTCAAGGCGGTTTCAGGTCTGGAAGAGGATGTACGGATCAAGTGTTTTCGCTCCGCAACATTGTAGAGAAGCATCTGGCTGTTGGTCAGAAGGTTTTCTGCGGTTTTGTGGATCTCGAAAAAGCGTTTGATAGGGTTGTACGTAAGGAACTTTGGGACATTTTCCAGATTAAAGGATAGTTGGATCCCTGCTGCGTGCGGTGCAGTCAATGTATTTAGACTGTAAAGCATGCGTGCGGGTGGATGGCAACATATCGCCATGGTTTGACGTTAATATTGGCGTCAAGCGGGGTTGTGTGTTGTCAGCACGCTTATTTATCTTATATTTGAACAAATGTCTTCAAAGGCTAAGATCATTGAATGTGGGAATGCGTATGGGTGATCAAGTGGTGAACTGCCTGTTTTATGCAGATGATGCTGTACTTTTGGGCTCTACACCATCTGAGCTGCAAACACTGGACACAGTTATGGAAGGAGATTGTAAAGAAAGGGGCTTACATTTGAATGCGATAAAAACCAAAATAATGGTGTTTGAAAGAGACGTAGCCAGAAGGGATGTAAGAGTTTTGGTTGATGATTTAGTGCTGGAACAAGTGAATGAAATTGTATATCTTGGTTATGCTTTTAGCCGGGATGGAAGGTACACCGCGGATGTAGAGAGGAGAGTGAGTGCAGGGAATAGTGTGAATGGAGCGTTGGGTAAGCTATTCCAAAGTGAGGTTTTGAGTCCAAAAGCCAGACTCATTTTGCATAGTTCTGTGCTTATTCCAACGTTATTGTATGGAAGCGAGAGTTGGGTATGTCAGAAAGAGCATGAAAGTAGGATAAATGCGGTCGAAATGAGAGCACTACGGAAAATCTGTGGTGTAACGCTCGCTGACCGCATTCGTAACAGTGAGATCCGAGAAAGAGTGGGATTAAAGAAAGTGTTGGTGTTAAAATGCGAAAGGGCATGCTCCGCTGGTTCGGTCATGTGGAAAGAATGACAGATGAAAGATTGACAAAGCAGATATACAATGCGAATGTGGATGGATGTAGGTACCCGGGGAGATCAAAGCTGACATTTCACGACCAGATCAATTGGATACTATCCGAGGGTGGTGTCAAGAGTCTCCGAAACCGGCATGTTTGTATGAAAAGGGTTATGAATGTGAAGGAAGCAAGACAGGTTTGTCAGGATCGTGAGGTCTGGCACTCGATACTCTCTGCCTACGTCGTAAGGGACTTGGCGTGAAGATATGTAGGTATGTATGTATGTATTTTTATTAGATACTAGTCGAACTAAAGAACTTCTATACAGGGGGACTTGGCGTGAAAATATGGTTGTATGTGTAAAATAAACTGAACCTCCAAATATTTCTTAACATTTTTTTAAGATATTGGGAGGCATACAAGCAGATGGATTTCCTGATGGTAAGAAATTCACGCCGCTTAGAGACACCAAAAGTGGTAATGGTGCATTTCTAACCTGAGGCCGGAATGTTAGGCCTCGAGCAAAAGTAAATCTACCGGCTACCTTACCCTCCAAACTGGAACACGTCAACGGCAAGCACTGTGGAATAGGTAAGGCGGTGGTATATGGGTTAGTCGATGCGAAACTCTACCACCTAGTCGGGAGCCACGGTGCTAGTGACTGTCAGAACATTCCGATTTTCAAGTTATTTGGTTACTTACTGTGTGTAATATTTTTTTATGTAATAAGATAACAAACAAGCACGTGGCTCTCCTGATGGTAAGATATAACCGTGGACTATAAACACCATAGATTTGAAGGTGCATCGTTATTTTATGGCAGGGTTGTTAGGCCAATTGTGCAAATCTACCATTATGTTACCTTTAGTGTTATGTCTGTATATTTTAAAGCACACAACTTATGATTTGGAAAAAATAAGTAACAAATCGGATCTTACTTTGCGTTAATGAGTTATTGCCAAATTTATATTGTTACTTTACCCCTCTTCCGTGGGAACCCCTACAATAAACAGGATAAAAAGAATAAACCTTATAACCTTTCTCGAATCACAAAGTAACTACCTGATAAGTTTTGTCAAAATCAGTCTAATAAATTCGGCCTGAATCGCGCTCGGGATGCAGACAGATATACAATCTAAAATTTCGAGAAATGTGTTCTGTTGTATTTTTAATCAGCTTCACCATTTTTTTTAAATATCTTCAATGTACAGAATCTAGGCCAAGACAAGCCAAGGGAAGCGTAAAGGCACTTACCTGCCTTTTGTTGATGTGTTTCGTCCTTTTTTTTACCCTCATGGATTTGGTTTCCGAAGTACTAAATAGTAAGTATTCTCAGAATATGTTGCTAATAATAGTAACTAATTAAACAATCAAAGTCTCAATCGAATAGTTGTGATCCTTTGGGTTTTATTGATATCCAAAATACATCCATTTCGTCACTGACACACTCACTGATATACTGACACACTGACGATCATCAAAATATTTGGCTATTTCCTGAAGTTTGTTAATATAAGTTTAGTATACAACCAACAACAAAATTCAAATACTTAAATCTGACATGAAACTTCAAAATTGTGTGAAAGGATACTTTCTGAAGTGCTAGAAAGCCGAAATTTGGTAAGTTAACAAAGTTTAGTATACTAAAAAAACACAACCGCGCCTTCAGATAAACTTACAACTTTCGCCCCCATCTCCTAAAATAGGAGGGCTGGAAGTTTAAATGAGACTTTCACCAGTTTTATGAATTAGGACACGAAAGTTAACGCGGAACTGTAGATAGTAACTAAATCATCTATTACTAGGTACTTATAACCTCCGTCTTAATCAAAATCCTCATGGTAGGTCTCAGTCATTTACACCCTTTGAGGGCGAGGTGAGGAAATCGACGGTAAGTACTTAATTAATACGATAAGATTTATTACTAAAGATAGGTATGAGCAGTTTCCAATCTTTGCCGCTTACGTTATTACTATATATAGAAGTCAATGTGTAAATATAAATAATGCTATCATTGATATTTGGTCATCCACTTCCTCTTGTGGGCAGGCTTATGTAGCACTCCCTAGAGAAGGGGTGGCCAACCGGTCAATCGCGACTATTCCTCCAGCAAATAAACAATAAATAAATAGACCAGATTGCACAACGTAATAACTAACTACTAAACTAATGGAAGACACTGCGACGCAATGCTAACACTCATATTTAGATAGGACCTATAAATGTTGATTAAATATCATCAAGACTTCCACTCCAAAGTATAAAGTAAATTTAAGAAAACAATCTCATAATATGTGATACAAAAAGGAATTCTTAAGACTATTTAATAAAAAATATTTTATGATTGTGTATTAAAATGCTTTATTTAATATTTCAAGAAGTATGTAAGTGGTTGATCGCACAGGGTTTTGTTGGTAAATAGTAGATCTTACGTCTGATCAAGTTGGCCACCCCTGGTCTAGGGTCACCAATTTACAATGCGTTTACCTTATAGACTTTGCTAGTCATAAGACACAACAGTCACCTTTCTAAATTAGGCTAAAAATTAAAACTTGATTAAACGAATTTAAAGTTAAAAGATTTTGTACCAAACGTTTGAATTACCAAAGAAACGACAAGAAACAGTACGTGACTCCAGTAACACATTTCTCTCCATCTAAACAAGCCCTATTAAGAAACAGCTGTTCTAACAAAGGTATTAAATTAAAAGAAAGTAGAGCGAAAACCCTTGTAATTTAAAAACGACTCACAATTCTTCATCCTTTTGTAGAATGCAATTTCTCAAAAGTTTGTAAAGTTAAATACATCTTCAGGTTTTAGTTTTTAACCGACTTAAACAGGAAGCTTTCAATTAGACTTTTGTGTATTTGTATGTTTATTACGCGATACTTGGCATACAATAAACCGATTTTGATGAATTGGAATTGGAAACAAATACTGAAAGTAGTGCTCAATCTATCACAAAATCCGTTACTTTTTTAGCAGCCGTTTTTGCTTTAGACTCAATAAAACTAAAAAATGAACTAACTAGAATTGCTTGAACTTGAACTAAATGCAAATTGTATTTTTTTAATTGTTTTTGTACAAAAACAATAAAAAAAATACATTTTTTTTGTTTTTGTACAATTGTACTTGTACTTCCAAAACTGACCAATTTTAGTAGAATTTTGAAATATGTACACGAAATTCAATAACGACTTGTTAAAACTGTAAACATATTTTAGATCGACGACGGTGCCAAAACCGAATAAATTATTTTTTTCATTTCATTGTTAAATTTTGACATCAACAAGTTATTTACGAGTATACCAATGGTAGTCCATTGGTCGAAATTCGACTATAATAAATTTGAATATCTTGTTGAAACTTTTTATTGCGCCATCTGTGATCTTTTATCGTTATCATCAATTTATTTGTTTGTGTGTCAAATGCATGGTAGTGTGTGTAATGTTTTATTTATTGATTAAACTTTATAAGCATTATTATGGAAAAATATTAGCGTTCTGCACTTCTCCTATACATAAACTTACCGTCTTATTAATAAACATGGACTAAGGTAGGAGTAAAATTAAGTTGATATTATAGTCTGTATTGCATTGTAATAAAGACTATAAGACGAGGTTTAACCTTGGTGTACTTTACTCTGTATTTAGTAATAAGACATTAACCGTCTTATTAATGAAAATAACTTACGCTAAGTATTTTCCGTTGTTACACTGCACTACTTACTCCCTGAGTAATCGAGTATGATCTTCACATTAAAAACTTTATTAATAAACGTGGTGTAACTATAGAACAAATATACATTTCTTACACCGGCGTTAATGCGTATCTTATGGCCACACACTTATTTTGTAAGCAAAAAGAGTGAGTACCGTTAGCATCTATAGTAGGCTGTGATGAGTACTGAATGAGCTAACATCTACGAAATATGACATAAATTACATTGCCAATTTGACAATTTACGTATTGTCCTTTGGATTGGCGGGAACGTTTGAATAAGAAAGACCCTCTTTTTAAGGTGAACTTTCCAATCTCAACAATCAAAGATGTAAAATCTGGAAAAAACTTAAGAACTTAATTGCTTAACTAATAAGCGCATTATACATCATTATTACAGAGATAAAGTTAAGTAAATGTTATAATTTAATACTTATTTATTAACATGTGTCAATAAAATTAGTTTACAGGAATAGCTGAAGATTACCAAGTTTCATGTAGGCCATTCACTGTTTGTACAGTTTTATTTAAAAAAAAAACCAAGGATATGCTTATTTATTTATTTATTATACCAGCAGGATTTTACAAATCATAAGGTGGTAATACCTATCCGGTATAGTTGCCGCATAGCACTTTTGCGGCTATAACTGACTACACTACTGGAATATTCTAGAAACCCATTTTTTCCAAGTTATCTCGTTTCACTATAACCGGCTTTAACCAGCTCTAACCGGTTGGGAACGGTAATACAATAAAACCCGATAGCGTGATTCGCGTCACGTCGAAGCTACGTCGTCTCGCCCATGAATAGAAATTAGGATATTTCGGAATGCACCGCAATTTCACGGGGTTGCATAATCAAAATGGTTGTAACTAGTTAATTATTAATCTTTCAGTAGATATCAAGCAGACGGATTTCCCGGTGGTAAGAAATTCACGCCACCTAGAGACACCATAGTCACCACTTTGTTCGCGCAAAAACTGCTTAACCGATTTTAATGAAATTTGGTACACACATAGAGGGTAACTCGGATTAACACACATTATATAATGGGAGGGTAGGTTAGACTTGCATAATAGGACACAGGACTGTGACGCACCTGTAATATCTATAGTGTCTGTAGGCCACGGCTATTTCTTACCATTGGGGGATCCGTGTGCTTGTTCGCCGACACATATTCCAAGTGTATTAAAAACAAAGTAATCAACACATAAAGCTTAGCAACGAATTAAAACTATCTAACCCGATATCTTATATATCCGAAGAGTTAGGCAGAGACACAACCAGAGAACATACGACCACCCAAAGACACTAAGTCCCAGAATGTGATAGTTTTTAGAAAGTTTAGAAAATTTCATTAACAATCACAAATAAAGTTTCACCTCAGAGACTTAATAGTGCTAATAACCAATCGGGGTAATTGGCAGCAATGGTGGTCCCATTACTTCAGAAGTACTGGTGGTACTTCAGAAGTACGCTTTAAACGACAAAAAAAATCAACTTGGTTTGATGTCAACATTGGCTTCAAGCAGGGTTGTGTGTTGTCAGCATGCTTGTTTACTTTGTATTCGGACAAATGTCTTCAAATTGTAAAGGTCAATGAATGTGGGAATGAGTTTGGGTGACCAAGTGGTGAACTACCTGCTTTATGCAAATGATGCTGTATTTTTGGGCTCTTCACCATCTGAGCTGAAAACACTGGTCACAGTTATAGAAGGAGATTGTAAAGATAGAGGGTTGCATTTAAATACAATGAAAACCCAAGTTTTGGTGCTTGGAAGAGACCAAGCCAGGACGGATGTAAGAGATTTAGTTGATGATGTAGTAAGTTAATAAAATTGTATAATATCTTGGTTGTTCTTTTAGCAGGGATGGTAGGTACACCGCGGATGTAGACAGGAGAGTTTGTGTAGGAAATAGTCTGAATAGAGTACTGGGTTACCTACATCAAAGCGAGGTTTCGAGTAAAAATGCTTGACTCGCTTTGCATAATTCTGTGCGTATCCCAACGTTGTTGTATGGAAGTGAGAGTTGGGTATGTCAAAAGTATGAGAGTAGAATAAATGTGGTCGAAATGAGAGCGCTACGAAAAATATGTAGTGTTACGCTCGGTGACAGCATTCGTAACAGTGAGTTCCAAAAAGAGTAAGATTGAAAGAAAGTTATTAGTGTGAAAATGAGAAAGAGCATACTTTGCTGGTTCAGACATAGAGAAATAATGACAGATAAAAGATTGATAAAGCAGATATACAATACGAATGTGGATCGATGTAGTCGGGAGACCTTGGTTGACATTCCAAGATCAAATCTCGCAGGGGTAATCGGAAGGTGGTGTCAAAAGCTTCCGAAACCGGCATGTTTGTATCAAAAGGGTTATGAACATGAAAAAAGCCAGACAGGTCAGCTAGGATCACAAGGTTTGGCACTTGATACTCTCTGGTTACCCTGTAAAGGACATGGCTTGGAGATATGTATGTATGTATATAAAATCGGTTTAGGAATTGCAGGGATATCTATTAACATACATCAAAGAAATGTAACATTTAACTTTCCTTGTTTCGAAGTCAGTAAAAACAGTCTTAACATAAGTTAATATGTTATATATTAACACGTGATGCCAAAACTTTGGACCCCTTTTTATGAAAACTGCGTGAACGCAGGAGTATCGAATTCGGCTCACTTATACTTTATGTATAGGAGAAGTGCATAATTCTAATATTTTCCAATATTAATGCTTGAAAAGTACATTAAATCAATAAATAAAACATTACCCACACTACCATGCATTTGACACACACAACAAATATATTGATGATAACGATAAAAGATCACAGATGGCGCATTAAAAAGTTTGGAAAGAAAGTAGTTGGTCTTGAGAAATGTAGATGGCGTTCTTATCAACAAGATATTAAAATGTATTATGGTCTAACTTCGACCAACGGGCGACCACTTGTATGTAAAATTACATCGAGCTTGTAAAGAGAATTAACAGTGAGGTCCAAATGTAAAAACATTTTGATATTGGATACGGAATGTTTATATCAAATACAAACTAGCTTTAATAAATATAAAAACTAGTCCGCGCCAGAGCCCCGCGGCGCGCTTCAAATTACATGAAGTTGCTAAAATCTAATTTCCTGAATTAGGACGTGAAAACGGAACTCGTATGACCGAGCGAAGTGAGATCTTGTAATTGAATCTGGTTGCCGCGTTTTTGTTTGTTTATTTAGCTTGTTTGCCGTGGGGTGGCCGCGTTTTTATCCATTGGTCAGTAAATAATTTAGTATTTTCCTTTATCAGTTGGTTTGAGATCTTAAGAAAAGCTTGTATGATGATCGCGATGTTTTTGAATAAAGGTGCTAATGCGCTACTTATCAAAAATCCCATTTCAAATATATTTTTTTACATTTTTAGCAAAGAATGGTGGACATGACATGACATTTGACAATATGGCTAGTAATGTTGGACTCAAAGATACACGATATCAGAAGCAGCTTATTCATTCTTGCTTGAAAGCAGTGTAATTCTCTGAAAATTCCGCTTCGGAAGTAGCAGTTATACACACACGCGTCCGCACACATTTACAAACACTAGTGAGTACAAATATGCACGCACATGAGAACATATGAAATGTATAAACATTGTTAAAAAAATATTGTAAGCTAGCTGCTGCCAGCAGCCTTGCCCGCGTGTTCCAACAGGAATTTTTTTGCGGGATGAAAACTTTCCTATGTGTTTATTAGTCATAATTAATTAATAATCCAAGTTACCCTCTATGTGTCTGACAAATTTCATGAAAATCGGTTTAGTAGTTTTGCGTGAAAAAGTAACAAACAAACAAACTTTTGCATTCTTAAGAATAAATGTGGCTAAATTGTGATGCATGTTTATCAAAGAAGTTTATCTATATATTATTATATCTTATACTGTTTACCTTAATCAAAGTAGAAACAGTTTTTAACACATAAATAATTTAATCACAATCAAACTGCAAAAAACCGACTTCATTTCAATAAGTAGATAATCTAAATACACAAAAACTAAGTTTTCCTTTATTTCCCTGGGATTTTATTGTCAAATTCAGAGTTGGTAGCAATGGAATCGTGCAGAAAGAAAGTTCTTTCAAAAACTATTTTTGTAAAAATTTCAGAAATGACGAAGAAATCAAGTTACATAAAATAACATAGAAGTCGAATATGTATACTCCTCCTTTTTTCAAATTCGGTTAAGTTAATTAACCGACTTTGATGTGAAAGGTAGGTATTGATTTCGACGTAGTTCTATATAAATTAGATCACGATCCGTGTAGTAGTAATGCAAAAATTTTAAAGTATCTCAGCGACATTGTCGACCCGCAATGATAAAATTGAAGATTTCCAGTTTTAAGGTGTCAGCACACATATCCACTCAGAAAGGGATAGTCATGACTGTCTAGCCTTGAGCCGTTCTTTATTGTTTGTATGAAACTCCATACTACAACGCAAACTAATCGGAATCGTAACGTAATCGCCGAATCGTAACAGACTCGCGGTCGGCGAGCCGTAAGCACGGTGTCGTCTAGCCGTAGTCGAGTTATTGATACTGTTTGGTTACGTGCATACGTTAAGTTGACGCCTGGTTGACGCCGATGCGAAAGGCGATACGGTGACGATCCCTTCTAGAGGAGATATGTGTGCTGAGACCTTTAGTCTCCTTAAGTTTTAAAATATATATAAGAAATGGTTAGAATAGAATAGAATATATTTTTATTCACATTCACCTTGGCACTTATGACGAGTCTATATAATACTAAAACTACCACCGGATCGGAACGCGGCCACATTCTGAGAAAATCCGGCAAGAAACTCAGCGGGCTGTCTTTTTTTCCCTTATTCTATACAAATTACATATTATTACTAGTAAGAGATTGGTAGGAGGAGCAATTATTCCCAAGCACTTTTATCCGACAGATATTCAGCAACGGTATGATAACCTTTTTTATACAATTTCACTTTGACACGTTTTTTAAAATTATTTAATGGTAGGTCTTTTATAAAATCGGGAAGTAAAAGCGTATACATTGGCCCATGAAAGAATGACTAACTCTGTGGAGACGGGACATATGCACAGCAAGATTGTTTTTATTCCTTGTATTTACATTATGTATAACACAGTTTCTTTTAAATGAATGTAAATTCTTCTGAACATATATTAAATGTTCATAGACTTACTGGGAAGTAACAGTAAGAATATTAATTTCTTTAAATTTTTCTCTAAAGGAAAGTCTTGGGCCTAAGTTATAAATTGCACGTATGGCCCTCTTTTGTAAATCAAATGTAGTATTTACATCAGCAGAACTCCCCCAGAGAAGAATTCCATATGACATAATGCTATGAAAATAACTAAAATAAATAATCCTATCAGTGTCAACATCAGTTAACTGTCTCATTTTTTTAACGGCATATGCTGCTGAGCTCAGTCTTATTGCGAGCTTTTCAACGTGCAGACCCCATTGCAACTTTTTATCTATTGTGATTCCTAAAAACGTTGTGGAATCAACAAGGTCCAACTTGTTCCCATTCAGTTGCACATTGGTTTCTACTTGCCTCACATTAGGCATTGAAAATTTGATACATTTAGTTTTTTTTTCATTTAAAAAAAGATTATTTACATTGAACAAGTCTACAACTTTTGAAATCGCAGTGTTGGTTTCGTCATACTTACCTAGTTGCCTCAACATTTTAAATAAAAGTGAAGTGTCATCCACGAACAATACAATTCCATGTTTATGACGTACGTAGTAAGGTAAATCATTGATATATATAAAGAACAGAAAAGGCCCTACAATGGAACCCTGGGGCATACCCATTTTAACAGCAGCACCTGTCAATTTGATACCATTAATCTCAATTACCTTAATTCTCCCACTCAAGTAAGAAATCAGAAAGTCGAGTGCTTTATTTCTAATTCCATAATGGCGTAGTTTCCTTATCAATGTTTCATGATTAACGCAATCGAATGCCTTGGAAAAATCACAGAATATACCGAGGGTATCCTATGAATCCTCCCAACATTCATAGATTTTCTTCAATAATTCCACACCAGCATCAACCGTCAATCTACCTACCCCTTGTAAAACCAAATTGTTTATCATGAAATAAGCCTAATTTTAGCCTAAAATAACATTTGATTAAGTATAATGTTTTCAAATATTTTACTCAGGGTAGGTAGAATGGAGATAGGTCGGTAATTGGAGGGATCAGTTGAAATTCCAGATTTAAGAAGAGCTATAACTTTACTAAGTTTCATTAGATCAGGAAATACTCCATGAGTAACATAACAATTAAATATTATAGCTAAATAAGGAGCAATAACGTTTATTACTGAAGCAATAATTTTTATAGAATGTCTAATCTAACCCACCCACAACCCACCCACAAGTCTAATGTGTTTTTAATTTTTAATAACCTAAATACTTTAACTATATCTTTTGCCTCGACAAATAAAAATTCGAAATTATTTTTGCACTCATTAACATATTGCTTCAGCAATGTTTCTGCAGTATTAAGTGATGAGCTAAGGGCTTTGGTAGTGTCAGCTGCAACGTTGGTGAAGAATTTTTCAAACTCCGTAGCTACTTCAAATTCTCCTTTTATGTGTACATCATCAATCTTCAATTTATATTCTTCATTAGAAAATATGTTTTTCCCAGTTTCACAATTAATAATATTTCATGTGGCTTTTATTTTATTTGTTGATTCTTTAATTGTATTTTTAAGGTACTTACATTTTGCAGTAATACAAGCCTTTTTAAATGTTTTTGAATATTTTTTCACATATTCCTTAAACTTAATGCTGTGATTATATGCTCTTTCATTATATAACTCATATAACTTTTTTCTACTTTTATAAAGTTATATTTACGTAACGTAAAACATGTGATACTACTATACATTAAGACCCGTCACATATTCACATCAAATTTTGTTTCGAAAAAATTCGACCACATCGAATCATTCGAATTTTTTTCCATACGGAATAGTTTTTGTTTCGGAATTTTTAAACGGGATTTATTCTGTACTCAGAACTGTGTACTGTAGGTAATAAAGGGATTAAAAATTTCGACACACGATTTAAATCCTCAGTGGCTCTAAGAGCATTCATCAATTGAGATTAAAGAGAATAAGGCTTAAATCAAGCCTGGGGCAAAGTTTTTTTTTCTTTTTAAATTGTAGAAATTTAACTCTAGCACAGGGCAAGTGCTAAAATAAAATACTTGAATATTAACTACGACTTGTATCACGTATTACGTTTACGTTTGACTACCTTGTTGGCTGATGGGTTGGCGTATAAACCCAACTCTACCGACCAACTACGAGACTCGGGTTCGATTTCGACGATGGCAGACATTTGTGTGGTGAACCTAGACTTCTAATTCTCTGGGTCTGGCGGTTTATTTAATTAACATTGGTATACATTTAAACATTTATCCCTGTAAGTTTATTTGTCTAACACCTACAATACAAGCATATAAATTGCTTACTTTGGGTTTAGATATTTTATTGTAATTTGTCCAGGGATATTTATTATATGTCGCAGGCAAATAGATAAAGGACTGTAATTACAAAAATGCTATGTATAAGAGATATAAAAAAGTAAGAAAGTAAAGAAACTAAAAACTTAAGTAAGCTTTTATAACAATTTTCCAGCAAAATGTGACGTAGCCCGAGTCATGGCGTGGCTTTGGGAAAAAACTACTTTCCGGAACTTCACGGAAGTTACTTTGGAAAAGTGATTTGTCCTCGATTACCATTTATTACACGTTAAGGTAGCGAACAAGCACAAAGCTCTCCTGAAAGTAAGAGAAAACCGTGGCCTATAGACTCCATAGATGTTTTAGGTGTGTTGCTGTCCTGTTGCCGAGGTGTTAGGCCAATTGGAAGTTTGCTGAATACCCCACTTTACCCCGATACTCGTCCATTAGTTCGTAAAGCGTGGCCTGATTTTTCTGATGTTGCTTCAATTGCAAAGCGAAACTTATAGAGCTTGATATATTCTGGTTCGATTTCTGATAAGTCCAATCCATCTATTACGAAAAGTCTTTCTTGATTACTAATTTCACTAAAGTAAACAAATTGTCTTGACGCATCTATCTCAAAGAAGACAGACAGAGGCACAACGAGGATACCTAAGATTAGCAGAAGATATTATACAGTACACGATCACCTCCTCTACCACGATGTGGTAGGTCGCAAGCCTGCCGTTCATCGGACACGTATCCAATCCCGGACAAAGTTATTTTTATTCGAAAATTTAAAAAAAAGACGGGTTGCACTCCGGGAGTGCCGGCAGAAGTGAAAACTTGAATTTTAACGTTGTGCATTTTTGATATTTTGGAACGGTTAGGGAATAATTTTGCAAGAATTGCTTTAATTATCAGTACGGAAATACTACGTAAAGTACAGTAGTACGTGTCCTGACGCGAGTTTAGAAGTTTTTACCAATTCCGAAAAAAGTGCGCAACGACGCTAAAGAAGTTTTCACTTCAAAAATTTTGTTTGACCCGGGAATTAAACAAACATCCGCTAGACAACAGAACAATAAAGAAATAAACTGTAGGCACAATGTAAATACAAAAAACCTACTAAGCTTTTAAAATATTATAGTAATAATTTTTACAATGTACATCAGCTGTGGTCGTCCTTCGTATGACACAGATGCGGATAATTACCCAAGGCCGAAATCTTTTTTTACTTTTGTAGAATTTTACTGTTACATTCACATTTTACTACAGGCAAAGGATTTGTTTAATTCAAATGTTTTAGGTTACATTTTAGATGTAATAATAACTGTTGTAAAATAAAAATATACATTAAAAGATATGCCCACAAGAAAAGTACTACTCACTAGGACAAACACGGATGTGCTTATTTGTAAAAAAATATTCAAACTAAACGAATAAAGCACATGTATTATTAGTTACTAGTTTAGAGGAAAAAAAATTAGGAAGGTTAATTTTCATCCATTCCGACAGAATAAAAGGAGTCTTGTTAGTTTGACATGTTTGTTAGGTGTGTGTGTGTGTGTGTACATTACAAAAGTGTATAGGATTATTTCTTGTCTGTTTTGGTTTTTTCGTGTGTCCAGGCGGCGCGAATTTCTTCCAATATTCCTTCCAATATCGTAAAAAATAAAACATTGACCAAGCCCATATTATATCTGTGTGTGTGTATATATATATCTGTCGTATAGGTTTACATTTTAATATTAAATCGTTCAGGAATTATCTGAGGGTAGTGTCAAGAATCTCTGAAACTGGCGTGTTTGTATGAAAAGGGAAATGAATGGACTTTACTCTCTGCCAACTAAGTCAGGGACTAGAGTGAAGAAATATTTATGTAAATACATGACTATCTGGTAAACAATTGGTAACATTGGAGATTTCTAAATTATAAATTTGCAAAAGCCAGTTACGGGTGAATTTCCCAAACGACTTTTTTCTGTCTTCGGTGATATTAGTATTTCAAAAAAGCAATATTCGTCATAATAATTTTTTTTTAGTATTCAGTAGGTAGTTATTGGGTTGTGGCAAAAATATTATTTGCCTAGGTAGAAATAAATACATAAATCTCAATTTTTTTCAAATCGGTGCTGTCCCTCTACTTTTTTAGAAATAAAAAAGCTTATACACTAACGAAAATAAGTAAATGAAGTATGTAACTTATTCTATTTCATAGAATATTAGTTTTATTCTTATTATATAGCATATTCTATTACATAACTCACATTTATTATTACTGAAAGGCACAAACGTAGTTGTCCTGCAAAATGTTCTTATAACGGTGGGCAAAAGTAATTTAAACCTAACTTTACAACGGCGAGTTCGACAGAGTCCCCACCCCAATATTATTTCCCTTGCTAGTGTGCGCTGGTACGCAGTCAGAACGGATATGTGTCAAATCACTACATATTCACACCAATAACGTGAGTACGCCATTTCAGTTGCTCATGGACAATTATTCAATATTATCGGTGGTTACATTTTTCTAGTGTAATGAGTAGTTTTATTATTATTGCTTGGATCTAACGGAGGTAGTAAGTGAATTCATTGACTGTTAATGAATTTATCCTAGATATTATGCATTTTTTGTAATTTTCTAAAAAAGTGTTCTATTTCTCATGTCGCTGTTCTCACATCGCTGTAATCGGTGGTCCTTATTACCACCGATATGACAATTTACACCGAAATGATGAGAAAAATTAGTCGGTGTCAAGGTATATAATTTCGGTGTTTTGATTCATGACCAACGCATAGTTTTTTCATTTCGGTAGATCGCTTTATCATATCGGTAGATTACTTTATCATCTCGGTGAGCCACCGTTTGGGCTCAACTAGTCCCAATATTCGAAGAAATTAAAAAGGCAGTTCCAACTGTTGAATCGTATTATTATTTCGGATTCTTCATCAAGCCAGTATCGGTATAAGATTTTTTTATATTATGTCCCTACTCAGTATTTACTGATCTTTTGTGACTAACGTAATATTATGGAACTTTAGTGAATGTGAGCATAGGGAAAGGTACGACAGATGGAATAGTTAGGCTACTGAAGAGAACGGTGGATCAATTTGTTGAACACAATGGCGATATGTATCATACAGATAACTTTGTAAACTATTAACTATAATTAACTATTCAAAATCTGCTGTCCAAATTCCAAAAAAGTACTGTAGAAAAATATGAAGTGGAAGAAAAGGACTGGCTTCTCCCTACTAATTTAAACACATTCGTGGAAAAACAGAATTAAATAAGTGGTTTGGACTAAAGAAACTAAAAATCGTACAGTTTTATGTTATTTTTCTTGTAAAGAAGATTAATATAGAAAATATTTTGGTTAATGCCCACACGGCAAACATTTTGACTTCTACAATTTGTTTACTAACCACGAAATTAAATAAAAGTCTCATCTTGCTACGCATAAAAAATCTAAATCAAAAATAAGTAATGATTAAAGCTGTGATTATTGTAGTGTGGTTGTAATTAATGTTGAAGTTAAAAGGCTAATGTTTTTGAAGTTATAAGGCTACAATGTATTAAGAGTACACACGGCAAGACTGGCATCGACAAGCTGGATCGTCCGCAGTAATAAATGTGAATTGTGCAATTCTAACCTATAAGTGAATATTTATTTCTTTTTGTACTTCATTGTAATCAAAACAATGAAAATTAAACTAAATGAGGTTTTTTAGTTGTAAGTACCTATAGTAAATATAATAAAAAAAGAAAAGTAGAAAATAAATAAAATAAAATGGGTATACAATATCAAAAACAACATTTTATTTGAATTTCTAAGAAAACAGTTCTTGTTTGACATGTTAACCTTAGTTCAGGTCTTCAGTTCTAAGTCACCCTTGCAAAAATAACCTTGGTACTAACTACATCTCAAAGGGTGTAAAAAAAGATTATCACATCGCTGTATATGTATATCATTTCGCTGGACAAAATTAATAATTTCGATGTACAAACTTTTCATATCGGTGGACATGACAAAACAATCGGGCCCGGTTTGTGACATCGGTGGAAACCAGAATTCAAAATGAATTTTCTCCTTAGTCTTTAATGTTACGTTGATGATATTAAATTTGGGGACATTTAGTATCTTAAAGATAACACAAAATCTGAAAAATATGCGAAACAAAGATAAAAGAAAAAGTTCACCGATATGACAAAAAAAACGGCGTTTGTTGAAATTCACCCTTACAATCGAAACAAGGCCTTTTCAAATAAACATCGTCATTTTCTGTGTTATATTAGTTTAAATGAGCACAAAAATGAGTTTGGTTGTACAATATGCCACATCCAATAACAAAATAGCTCCACGCTTCGTATTTCCATCCCGATTATCGGCCTCAGATTTCCGGACACTTCGTTATTTTCTTGGTCTATTTTTTATCCAGTCTGCCCTCCGGTGCGTCTATTTGATCTGTGTATCCTACTTTAATGAACTTTATCCAAGACTAGCGAGGGAAAACCTCTTTAATTTTGTTTATCTTATTAACTTGTTTACGTAACTCACAAAGTAGACTTGGCTTTATTAGGGTTCTGATTTTTTGATTGAACGACTGACAGGCCAAAATAAAGATGCATCATTGAGATTTTTGAATTTTTGACGTTGGCAATGCTTTGATGTTTGCCAGGCAGCTCCAAATATTAAAGCTTTTATTTGTTAAAGTAAAGCAAACAGACAGAAAGATTTCATGGTGGTAAAAAATACTAATCGCCATTATAGACACTAAGTTTTGTTAAATGTGTTTTAAACCAAGCTTTTAAGCTCTTTTGCATAAACTGACTCAGCTTTCTAAGACGGAAGAACTAGTTTTCAGAATGTCCTATTGCTGTTTCCCATAAATCTATACTAATATTATAAATGTGAAGTCTGTCTTTGCCTAATTCACGGATAAACCACTAAAATAATTTTGATGAAAATTGAAATGCTAACTAATAAGAGTTGTAAACGTTGATATGCATCTGAATAAGACGGAATCGGAAGATGGAAACAAAGTTCCCTCCAAGATTACCTCTGTTAGAAGGTTTACAATCGTGTGTAACCGACTTAACGATCCAAATTGGACTATAAGCTATATTTTTTTAAATCAAACTCCAAAGGACTATAATAGGGGTTGAAAGTTTTTACAAAAATCTTTACTATTCTAGGCTCAATTAGTGCGCAAACTGCTACTAACAGATAGGTTAATATAATAATATACGTTTATTACATCCCTCAGTTTAGAGAAATTATAGACAGCGAATTTCCGTCGGCAAAAACACACGCTCAAAACAAGCACAACCAAAGATGATATGTAGTAACAGATCATTACATTCTACGGCTGCTATATTTTTTTTATTTTTTTTTTATAATATTGGAAAGCAAAAAAAAGAAGACGGATTTCGTGATGGTAAGAATTTCACGCCGCCTAGAGACACCAAAGGTGGTAATGGTGCGTTGCCAACCTGAGGCTGGGATGTTAGGCCTCGAGCAAAGGTAAGTTTACCGGCTAACTTAACGGCAAGCACTGACGTTATGGCGGCAGGAATAGGTAAGGCGGTGGTACCGATCCGGGCAAGTTGCTACAAAACTCTAACACCTATTAAAATGTCACGGTGTTAGTGACGGTAAGCCTATTCCCGCCTTTTACGACCAGCCTGGCAAGAAGGCAGATGATCTATTCTGAAAAGGAGCCCGGACCAACACGGAAAAAATTCACATATTTCTGCAATTTGCTTATGTTAATTTGGATATGTGCCCGGTTGGCGATAGACTTACCACCTATCACATTGTGGGACTTAGTGTCTTCGGCTAGTCGAGAGTGTTCTGGCTGTGCCTTTACCTGCCTGTTCGGGTATTGGCGTGACGATAATTATAATCTTCCGTTGTCGTTATAATTGCTTATGGGGAAAACCAATTCAATCATTTGAGGATAACTGTACTAGTATTAAAATCGAACTGCAAATTTCCAGCCGCCATTTTTCAATTCCAAATTATAAAACTTTTTTATGTGAGAGGTCAACGAGCAAATACACGGGTCTCCCAATGGTAAATAATGTTATAGGTCGCTGTCCTGGTGCCAGGATGTTAGGCCAACTAACCCCCCCCGGTGCCCCCCAACAACCGGATACGTTACACTCTGCACCGGATATTGACAATGACATTAAGGCGGCAGGAATAGGTAAGGCGGTGGATAACTATATCGAACAAATTATAAAAACTGCGAAGTAAGTAGCATTTTAGCTATTACAAAACAAACAGTATATTTGAACAGTCTAAAACCTAGTAAGACCTGGCAACATTTGGAATAAATACGATTATCATGCAAATGGTTCGTAATATCGTGATATTACTGAAGATATATAAAAATAACTCAAAAGCTAGAGAAACGTGTAATCTGAGTCGAAACGGACGTGAAACCAGGTACGGAAGAACCGGTAGTGAGGGGCAGTCGCTAGGGCGGCCATGATGACTCTTATTTTGCGGATTATGCTTTCCATGCCCGACCATTCATAGTCTTCCACTATGTTTTTTAAAAAAACACTAGCAAATTTTATTACTTCTTTTTATCATATTTAATCAAACCGTTTCCTAAACTGTGGTGTCTAAAAGTACAAGTGTTACTAAAATATGTTTTCATTTCATTATAATTGTATTGTAAATTAAAATAAATATAGCAAGAACGGATAAATAAATAATAAATAAATAAATATACCTGAACAAGTTATACAAATTGAACCTAACCCCAAAGTAAGCACATTATATGCTTGTATTATGGGTGATAGTCAATGATTCTAATACATACAAGTACTTAAATAGATACAAGAATAAATTTAATAAACACCCAGACCCGGAAATGCAGACATCTATATGATAGTCTCACAAATGCCTGCCGCGTCGGGAATCAAACCCAAGCCTCGTTGCGTAGGCTCAAGTACGTTTGCCACTCCACTAACGAGGCGGTCAACGGATGTAAGAGATTTAGTTGATAATGTAGTGCTGGAATATGTGAATGAAGTTGTATATTTTCGTTGTGCATTTTGCAGGGGTGGAAGGTACACCACGAATTTGATACAGGCGAGTTTTGTATACTGCTAGAGCATTTTTATTTCTCAAACTTACATCTTGAACATCACATTTTTTAAACGTACATATTTTTTAGCATACATTAGATTCTTTTAAATGTATTGGGTACTCAAGGTTAAAACTTTATTGCTTTGATTTTTTCTCGGAGGAAATCCCTTACATTAAGGTTATGAATAGTACTTTTTTAACCAGTCACTATGCCGACGTTTTCAATACAAATTTATGTGTGTAAATGCGGATGTAAGTCTATTATTTAATTTTGAAACTTTTACTAAAATAATTTGTCCGGTAAGCTAAACCGTATGGTCACTTTATCGCGAGGTTCTTACCGTCTGATATTGATTCCACGCTAATTCCACCTAATCCACTTAGAATGTCTTCCGCAGTAAGTATGAGTGACAAGGGATTATTATATGGAAATAGGACTGGCTACCGATCATCTACATACTAGTACTTTATACTTTCTATTTCCTTGATTTTCGCGTATATTATAAATACAAAAAATGCTAATTCGTTTTTTTGTCAATGTTACTTTTTAATTGTTTATAGTAATAGAAGTATTTAAAATGCTCAGTCATTATTCTCTTTAGAAGGGGGCAGCCAAAAAATCCTGGACTATATTGGTTTAATAAAGGTTTTTGTAATATACAAGTTAAGGTAATTATTGAAAGTTAACCTTTTCTCTGTTTCTTGTCCACACTTGACCGCCTCGTTGGTCGAGTGGCTAGCAAACACGCCTAAGCGCCTAGGCGCTAAGCCCAGGTTCGATTCCCGACGGGGGCAGGCACTTGTATGATGAACATTTAGATGTCTGCATTTCCGGGTCTGGGTGTTTATTAAATTTATTCTGTTATACATTTCAAGTATTTGACAAACACCCATAACACAAGTATATAATTTGCTTACTTTGGGGTTAGACTCAATTTGTGTAACTTGTCCAGGTATATTTACTTAACATACATAGTTCGTTGAACAGGTTTTTCGTCATTCGTACAGTTCCAATTTTGTATGACCGCTTTTATTAGGCGGGG
>NJDC01000050.1:104532-118441 GCA_002245475.1 Calephelis virginiensis | reverse complement strand
CTTTTATCTATCTATAAATTGGATCTTGATTAATTTGCTAGCACTGCGGCATCCCGCAAAAAGATACTGACGCTAATGCTAGTTCAGATGAGCTAGAGTCGGTTTTTGCACCGTTTCATTTTCATAAAATTGATGATAGAACCTCTACTGAAAAAAAATCTCTTTGGAGAGTGAACAAGCAGTTCGCGATATTAGTTGACTTTCAAAAAAAGGTTCTCAGTTCGAATGTATATTTTTATCAATGACTCCGTCAAAAGGTAACCCATTTTCATGTTTTTCTTTTTTCAAAAGATACTTTACGATTTTGAGGTCTCATATGAATTTTATCATGACCCAACTAGTGGTGTTTGAGTTATACTTAATAATTTATAATTTCGGACACAGTTGCTATCTTTCGAATTATCAAATCACGAAGTGGTACCCAATGTAATAGCTGGAATCAGTTTTAAGAATTTTACCGCGAGTTTTTTTTTGTATTTTTAGTTATTTGTAATGTTATTTTGCTTAAATTATAATAGTAAGAGACAACTGTCATCTTTAGACACCATAGATATACATGCTATAATTACATGAGCTTGAGTAATGAGGCCACCACTATACCCAAGAGCCTGACATGACTTACTGACGACTTATGACTGATGACAAATTATAATTGATTAAAATTGATATACAATTTGATGCAAATTTCTACTTGACTAATGGCAAAATACTAACGTATAGGCCAAAACCTAAAGAAAGAAAAGAAAGATGCTGCGTAGCTGTCTTATAGCTGGATCTTAGCCTACGTGTGCATATCTGACGGCTACCCTATCCTCCAGCACAGAACAAGACAACGTCGAGCACTGACGTTATTGGGGCAGAAATAGGTCATATTAAAAATTAGGGTTCTGCTGCACAGTACTACCACCTAGTTATGAATGACTGCGCTAATGAAATAATTCAGCAATTAATGGGAGACATGTTCATCACATCCTGCTACTAAAAAATGTAAGCTATTAAGTAACTTTATAAATATTACCTAAAAATTCAAAAATCTAGCAAATCGCAGTAGTTCCATTTAACACTTTTCTCATAAATCGTATAAATTTTCAAAAATAGATTTAGTCCGTAGGAACTCAATTGGCAGAAAATAACCAACGTAAACTAGAAATTGTGGGCTCAAGTCCTTTTGTCAACGGTCTTTTTATTCATAAGTTATAGAAATTGTTGTAAAACAAAGTATATTTGAAATATAAATTATTTCAAAATTATGTTGAAGTGCTGTGTTCCAGATAAAATTGCATTTGTAAATAGTAAGTGTTTTAAAATAAGATTTTTCCAAGGAAACTTAAAAGTATCTTTACGCCCATATCCCCGAAAAGGTAGGCAGAGGTACAACCAAGGCACCCACGACTAGCCGAAGACACTAAGTCCCACAATGTGATAGGTGGCAAGCCTATCGCCAACCGGGCACATTTCCAATCCCGACCAACATTTTTTATTAGAAAATTGGAAAAATCCAATTTTCTTTTTGTTGGCCGACCCGGGATTCGAACCCGGGACCTCATGCAGTCAAGTCCAACACCCGGTACGCTAGACCACAGAGGCGATAAACTTATCTTATCTTAATAAAAATGAAAAAAGCTTAAAAATAGTTATGAAAGCTCAAGGTTTTCTTAACCGTTCGTATTACTAAGCAAACATTTACAATAAGAAATATTTTCTTTGTTATTATAAGCTACGCAAACATATCTCATTGTTTTTTCTTTTAGACTAAGAGTCAGTTAAGAGTTTTGTACAGGTTTCATAACGGCTTTAATACAAGAAAATATAAGGTAGATAACAGTTTGCGACAGTTTTTGTACAAACTTTTTCAGATAAGGTGTACAAATTATATAATCCTGAAGAATTGGTACCATAGTCTTACTTATTCCTGCCGCCATAATGCCAGTGCATGCTGTTGACGTGTTCCGGTTCGAAGGATAAGGTAGCCGGTGAACTTACTTTGCTCGAGGCCTAACATCCCGGCCTAAGGTTGGTGTCTCTAGTCGGCGTGAATTTCTTACCATTAGGAAATTCGTCTGCTTGTTTGCCTTCTAATATCATAAATAAAGCGTCTCGTGCATTTCCCCATTCCCGTCAAATCTCACTAAGTATGGTGGTCACCGCTTTACCCAAGACTTAGCAATGACTTTCTTTGACGACTAATGACTAAATTTCAAAATTTACTTGAGTTTCCTTTGGTAACTTGATGCATATTTCAACTCAACTAATAGCAAATGCGAGCATAGGCTCACCGTCACTAACATCTGTCCAGGTGGAAGAGTTTAGCAGCGACACGCCCGGATTGGTACCACCGCCTTACCTATTCCTGCCGCCATAACGTCATGACGTGTTCCGGTTAGGAGGGTAAGGTAGCCGGTAAACTTCCTTTTGCTCGAGGCCTAACAACCTGTCCTCAGGTTGGCAACGCACCATTACCACCTTTGGTGTCTCTAGGCGGCGTGAATTTCTTTCCTTCAGGAAATCCGTCTGCTTATTTGCCTTCCAATATCATTAAAAAAAATATCTATTGATTCTCTGAGTCACTATCCGTGAGCTATCTATCCATTTTTACAATTTGTATTATTAGCTGACCCAGCTAGTTTCGTATACTCACATACATACATTTCTTCAAACCAAGTCCCTTATGATGTAGGCAGAGAGAATCGAGTGCTAGAGTCTAAATCTAAAAACCTTTCTAACTTCCACCACATTCCTTTTCATTCAAACAGGCTAGTTTCGAAAACTCTTGACACCACCCTCGGATAATACCTGAGCAATTTGATTATGAAATGTATATACTACTAAATAACCTAGATCGCTCCCGGTACCTATATCCATTCACATTCGCATTGTAAATCTGCTTTATCAATCTTTCATCTACCATTCTTTCCACATGGTATAAACCAGCAGAATTTGGTACTGGTTGACAATAATAGCTAATTACAATTTCTATGGATTAAAGTATTGCTTTTCCCATTTGCCCTTCATTTTTTCTGTTTATTTTTCTTATTATAACCTTTTCCTTATTATAACCAACAACTAACACAAAAAAATAATTAACGAAACTGACTATCCGTTCAGGCATGATGCAATGTCCACGCGAAATAGGAATTAATTTTTATTTAAATCTTCCAATTTCTTAGGTTATAAGAGCTTTTTATTATTTCAACAATGGTTCATAACAATTTTGTAAACTTTGCAAGACATTGAATACATAGTACGTTGGATTAAAAGGAAGCATAGAAGTGATTTAAAACCAGGGCCCTTACTACTTACTTACCAAGGCTTGTCGAGTTTACTGTACTCGCAATCGTCTCAGTAAATTATTTGTATGAAAATTTAGAGCAACGCCTCTATCGGTAACTAAGAGAAACACATTTCTAGACCAAAAGTGTTACAGATTTCGTCACGTAACTTACTGAATGTAATCTATAGCTATACTCATGGTAAAGACTCAGAGCCTCCTACCTTTACGATACTATTCTCGCTGGCGTCGTAATACTCGTATATTAACTTATATAAAAATATTTAACAGCTACTGGTAACCCAAACTACAATTTCGGTATGTATATTTCAGTTTTTGGTATGAGCGTTAGTTATTCCAGTTGAAATTTGAACCAAATCGGACTTAATTTAGTCGAAATTAGTTACAAGTCGTCGCAGAAAGTAATGTCAGGTTCTCGAAAAAAACGGTGACCTCATTACCCAAGCTCTTTAGCGAGATTTGGCGATAACGTTAAAATACATGATAAACCAATTTCTTCAAGATTTTTTTTTATAATACTGGAAGGCAAACAAGCAGACGGATTTCCTGATGGTAAGAAATTCACTCCGCCAAGAGACACCAAAGCTGGTAATGGTGCGTTACCAACCTGATGCCGGGATGATAGACCTCGAGCAAACAGTAAGTTTACCGACTACCTTACCCTCGGAACCGAAATTATTTAATTTGTGCACTTTAACTAACCAAATTAGTACAAAATGCCATCAACATTGAGTCACTAAATATAAACACGAAATTCATTAGTTATGAAAAACCTGCGACCATCTATCTTCTCGATGATACTGTAACTCCATACATAAATTACCGAACATAATCTATAGCTACTCATAGTAAAGGCTCAGTAAAATGATAAAACGCAAATGAGTATCGATATTTCTTAGTCCGGCTCGTAAAAATACATTCATTGGAAATGCTATTAAAAAATCAATTATTTCTGGTATTTCAATTAATAATGTTCTCTCTCGGAGAGTGCACAGACTTGATAGTTAAACTTGATACCCAACAATTAATCGATTCTCTGTCGTCGGTTAATTCATTGAAGTATATTGAAAATGTTGCAGATACATTCGCGAAGAAAGTAGCTGAAAGTTTTGTGAAAGCGACTCAAAATCAAACACGATATATCGACGACATTCCCAAGTAAGTTATTTTTGAATAAGTACTCTTTTTAGGGTAACATAGCTAAAGACCAAAAACGGAAACCTTATCATGTCTGTCCGTCCGTATGTCACAGCCACTTTTTTCCAAAACTATGAGAGCTGTGCTATTGAAACTTGAACGCATTATGCGTTGCCAATCTGAGGCAGGGATGCTAGGCCTCGACCAAAAGAAAGTTTACCGGCTACCCATCCGTCTGAACCGGAACACGTCAACGAAAAGCACTGAAGCTATGGCGGCAGGAATACATAAGGCGTTGGTATCAATCCGGGCGAGTTGCTGCGAAACTCTACCACCTAGTCAGAGGTCACGGTGTTAGTGACGGTAAGCCTATGTTTGCATTTAACGAGCTGCCCGGCACGAAGGCAGACGGTCTTTTCTGCAAAGGAGCCCGGATCAACATAAACTTTTTTGTTTGCATTTTGTATGCTCCAAAACGAATGAACCTATTTGCATTAAAATTTACGAATTAATTGATTCTAATTGCTGTTAATTACTAAAATAGCAAATGAAAGATGTAATTATGTACAGTAAAACTGCAAAACCAACTCCAACTTATTATCAAGTAGCGACGTGATACCGTCGTGATTTGATAATTTTTTTTCGAAAAGTAGCAAATGTTTTTGAAATGGTCTCACATATATTTTATCAACATCGTACTAATGGTTATACTTAATCCTGCATAAATCTCAGCATTAGTGAAATGATGCTAGTATTACTCAAAGACCATTAAGTAGTCGGTTCATGATAAAACTAATTTTACATGCACTTAGTTATTTATACTGCATACTACATCCTTGACGATAAGAGACAACCGTAACCTATATACACCATAGATGTTACAGGTACGTTGCTGTCTAGATGTAACGGATGCGTCAAAATACTGTGGCCGAGGTTTTTATAAAAAAAACTGAAAGACGGTCTAGTAGGCTTTGGAGATAGAGATTATCAAGGATGTCAAAGATGTCGTCTTTTCAAAAGATAGATAGAGAAAGTCTCCTCTTAAAATCCTTGAAGCACCTTCAAAAATAAGTTTTGAGGGAAACTATTCCGAAGTTTTACTAGCCATGTAGCTTACGGATGCACGTAAGTCACAACAACGTTATTTACGTACGTACGTAAGTCACACGGATAGTCAATCATTTGAGGCTTATAATATAAGTTTAGTTTGCTAGTTTTATACTTCCAAATAATCTTGGGGGTACCCGATTACACCTAAATTGACGTCATTGGGGATACGAGCGTGAAGGTACTATTTATGCACTGTTTATTTTAGACTTGCAGTAAGAAAACAGACGTTTGAAACAACAACAAGAAAAAGTATATTAGAGGAAAAAGATGCATTGACATTGTTGGATGAACCATCATCAGATGGAGATAACTTAGAATCTGATGCTGCAGACCTTTCCATAGAGAATACTTCGCTTAGAGAAGACAAGAAATTACCAGCTTTTAAACATATGAAGATTAATGGGATTTACATTAGAAGAATTTTATTTAAATAAATTTGTTACAATATTAATTAATCGCCTTTGTGGTCCGACGTCTGACTTCACTACTTGAGGTCCCGGGATTAATGCGTATTTCCAATTTTCTAATTAAAACAATGCTACCTGGGATTAGATATGTGCCCGGTTGGTGATAGGTTTGCGACGGATCATATTGTGAGGCTTAGCTTCGGCTATTAGTGGGTGTCCTGGTAGTGCATTTGCCTACCTCTTCGGGTATATGGGCGTGAAGATACGTTTAACGAGTAAGATTTGGCGGCAACAAAAAATTAACGACACACCAATTTCTATATGAATATTTTTACCTGTGCACCTTAACTAAACAAAATTGTGCAAAATGTTAATAAAAATAAATAATGTTACAAAATATGTACACCAAATTAAATGATAACTGCGTTCATCATCCTCATCATCCACAAAACCTTTTCTTTCTTGAAAAATCGTGAAAATATAGCGCTGCGGTTATTGAATGAGGGAAAATTGAAGTCCATTGAAGTAGTGAAAACTTAAGTCCATTGGAGTTGTGCAAATAAGAATAAAGTGATAGATATTCACGAGCATTTGAAGTTTGAAATACAAGGATACTTTCAGAACCTCGAGGATCTTTTCCATTCTTACAATGGCGCATCATACTGTGTATTTATCATCTTGAACCCAGATCCTGGCATTGTGTTGGAGACATCAATAATTCATACCGTCTGCGAGTTATAGCGGGGACGATCTCCGCGGATTTCCTTTCGATTTTAGACGAACTGCTTACCACGAAATATTGTGTTAAATTATTTTCATCTTTCATTTTACACACTACGAGATTTTAAAGGTATTTTAGGATTTCCAATGGCTTTTCTTGACTTGAACTCGTTAATTTTTAAAATACCTAAATATTGTATTTCTTACAATCTTTCTTTATTTTTTTTATTTAGGTATTGGCCTTCACGTTAGTATTTTGCCATTACTCAAGTAGAAATTTGCATCCAATTTGAATTCAATTTTAATAAATTATAATTGGTCATCAGTCATAAGTCGTCAGTAAGTCATGTCTGGGTCTTGAGTAAAACGGTGGCTTTGTTACTCAAGCTCGTCTATTGAGATTTGGCGGCAGCGGTAATACACGATACACTAATTTCTTCATGCGAGACAGCGAGAGCGGTTGAAAGTTTTAATAAAAGTCCTTGTTAATAGACTATTAATTACAAAAACTAAATACGTTTAAAAACATTAATAAATTATTCATACACTTTTTAATTCAACTTCAGTTCAGTAAACATATTAACTGCCACGCGAGTAAAGCCGCGGGTAACAGCTAATAAAAATGTAAACTATTTATATAAGAATCAAAACTCACAAAAACATTTTTTTTATTTATGCCTTCATGTTTTAAAATTCATTGATAAGGCAACCCATTGAATAATTCTGTTAAATAGTAGCTTATATTTTTTCTCAGGATGACAGACCTAATTTAGTTTAATTTGTTTCAAAACACTAAAACCTATCCGAATATTAATATTTAATACTTGTATAAATGTTTAAATCTACATGTAATCAAATAGAATTAATAAAATATACATTATTCTCCTTATTAATAAATACGGAGTAAAGTACTCCAAGGTTCAACTTACAAGGTATCATAGTCTTTTTTACAATGTCATATAGACCATAATATTAGCTTTATTCTACTCCTACATTAGTCCATGTTTGTTAATAAAACACTAGGAGCTAATAATTGAAATTGATCGATTCTCAATTCTGCGAAAACTGCAAAATATAATTTTATCAATTTTAATGTCATCTACGTAAACAAAAACTACATTAATATGCATAACTCCGAAGCCAGAACATAACAAAAACAATTAACTTTAGATACATAATAATACTCAAATAACAAACAATAATATGAATGAATGATACACATCAACTCTATACTCTCTGCCTACCCCGAAAGAGACGAGGTATGAACACATATGTACGAATGTATGTATCACTGTCAAATGTTTAACTAATATCGGTATGTGGTCTGAGGTAACTCACATCAAAACATAAAGTTGAATAGAAAATATCCAACTTTTTTGAAAATCAGTTAAAAAATAAATTTCTAGCGAAAAAAAACCAATATAGAAATTTAGCCCAAGCACAAGGCAAGTGCTAGAATAAAAAACACCTTCAATTTAAAATTTATTAATAAAGACGAGATATTTACCCCAAATTTAGGGAAAGTTCATGGAAAATGAAAAAAAATCGAAATTTCGTTAAAAAATAAATTACCTGTATCCTTCAGCGTTAAATTAAAATTTGAGCGCTATTTCTAATTCCAGGCGTACGAAGCATAAATTCCGAGCCAGCAATGATATATAGCATGTGAACCTGATGTATTGGCCTCGTACAGTCCACGTATCTGTTAGCTTCCTCTTCAATTATTGATAGAACGAGCCATTGAATAGTGCCTTTCTAGATGTGCATTATTAATCCCAGTCCGATATCGCTTTGTAAACAGATTCCTGTATTGCTTTATTAGCAATTTATAAGAAACTGAATGTTATATGTGGACGCAATGGAAATGTTTTTAAATTTGACTACTGCTTAACATAAAATAACTTTTTTCCGTAATTGAGGCGTAAACAAATAAGGCACATTGCCCCTTAACATATAAAAAAGTCACATAAAAAATACATGTCATTTAATGACGTTAACATTTAGTTTGAGTTTTGCCCACCACTCTCTTAAAAATAAAAGTAATGCTTAAACTTTTTCTGTAATTAAAGCGTAAATGAGTGAAACACTTTTTTTCTTGGTAAGCAATACATGTTATTTAATGACACTTATAGCATTTTATCGAATTGGGTTCCAAACCCGGGTCGGCCAACAACGAGAAAATTGGATTTTTCTAATTTTCTAATAAAAAAATGTTGGTCGGGATTGGACATATGCCCGGTTGGCGATAGGCTTGCCACCTATCACATTGTGGGACTTAGTGTCTTCGGCTAATCGTGGGTGCCTTGGTTGTACCTCTGCCTACCTCTTCGGGGATATGGGCGTAAAGATACTTATCATATTTTGTTAGTACTTTGTCCCCCACACCCATAATAATCATGTCTAAGAAAGGATGGCCTCCCCTCCTAATCTTATAACGATAATTACGAGCATTGACGACTAGGAAAAAGTAAAACAGTGTTTATCAGAATAATTTATAATCAAAAATTATATTGGCAATGTTATCGTCACATCCGTACTTCATCAAAATTGTTTGTAAACAAAAATGTATGATTATTTCTACTATATTATATTATTTACTTTAGTAACTACAATAATTATGATGTCATGGATGTTAAAATTTTAAAAAAGTGACGGGTTGCACTCCGGCAGTACCGGTAGAAATGACAATTTTAATATTAAAGATGTGCATTTTTGATATTTTGCAATGCATACGGAATAGTCTGACACAAATCCTTTTAACTATCATTGTAAAAGTGTTATCATTAATCCCCGTGTTGGTCCAGGCTCCTTTGCAGAATAGATTATCTGCCTTCCGGCCAGGCAGCTCGTAAAAGGCGAGCATAGGCTTACCGTCGCTGACACCGTGACATCTGACTAGGTGGTAGAGTTTCGCAGCGACTCACTCGAAATGGTAAGACCGCCTTACCTATTCCTGTCGCCATAACGTCATGACGTTTTCCGGTTTGGAGAGTAAGGTAGCCGGTAAACTTACTTTTGTTAACATCCCGGTCTAACATCCCGGCTTTAGGTTGGCTTGGCCATTACCACCTTTGGTTCTTTAGGCGGCGTGAATTTCTTACCATCAGGAAATCCGTCTGCTTGTTTTCCTTCCAATATCATAAAAAAATGGAATAAAATACAATATTCTTTTAATTATTTTTTTTTGAATATTTGATATTTTCCGTCGTCCGCGTCGGCGCTTGGTAAAACTTCCAAATATACATATTTTTAAATAATGAAAGAATTGTACTATTTTACGTATTACACATAATTTATTGTTTTGTAAATAGCCTACCGGTTTCGCTTATTATTAGTATTTAAAAATATGCATGTTTTTTTGGAGAATAAAAAATGTATATAGAAATATTATACGGAAACACCTTGCAAGATAGGAAACGAAAAGAAGATATAACGTCGGTAAAAATTGATAGCAGTATGAAATACAGCGACAACATACAGTGATTAAACTCATCCTCCGTCTTTCGAATTTTCGATCAAGTCACGTGTGCTGATGTGGGTTGAGATATTTTACCCATCATAAAAAATTGCACAAGGCCTCTAAAGTAGATTTCACTTCAATATTTCATACATATCTTACCCTAGACATTTCCACAACGAAACAAAGTCAAAATCTATGACTTTCAATTTCAAGCCCCAGACAGGGTTTGAACATGTAACCTTTTGTTTCAAGGCGAAGAATACTCAAACCTTTTAAGCTACTGAGTATTCAAGTGTAGTGGCGAAATTTTTAACTCCTTTTTTATCCTATAACGCCGGTAGTTATGTCTTATAGATACACAGTTCTGAGTACTTTAAATTTTATCCTTCCGAAAAGACCTTGTTTTCAATTATAATAATTTTTATTTAAGTCAACATTATGTGGAAATTCTGCATTATTTCGAAATGTTTAGGACAACATTTCGTATCATAGTTTTATATCTGTGACGGCGCAAATTACGTCTGCATATAAATTATTGCATAAATAAATACCCTGTCGCGCTCGTCGCAGAAAAACGCTTAGAATATGTCATTTTAATATTGGCACATTAATTACTATTTAAAAGAATCACGCCAATATCCCCCAAGAGGTAGGCCATCCATCACTTTTGTTTTTTCTTTGAAAAAGATAGCATGCATCTAAAAAAAGTTTAGATTTTCAATCATCACCAATAAAGACTGTTTTAGTTTTTAAACATTTTTTTTAATTTTTGTTTTTTGTTTATTGTTTTAAAAGTAATCAGCCACTGGGTTTACCAAAAAGTGACAATATAAAATAAAATTAATATAAATATTAAATTTGAGAGGATAGGTACGAAATTGTAAGTACCGTTTATTTTTTTTACATAATTGTGCCAACTAAACTCATTTTAAGTGTTCGATATATTTTTCCAATGACAGAAAAAGAAGAAAAAAAGATTTCAGACATTTCAGATTTATACGGTCATGTCAACTCTTGACGTTTTTGAATAAAAATCCGTGAAACAGATAAAATTATGTTGGAATGTCTAATACAAACTAATGTAATACCATTAAACATGTTTTGTCTCTTTCATAACTATCTTGAAAAATAAATAAAAAAAGTAGTTTAGTGAATGTACTACAAAATTACTAACATTTGCTTTTTATGACAAAAGGCAGCGAACAAGCACGGGGCTTCGCTGATGATTATAGCAATTGATGGCTAATCTTCTGCTCACAAAATAAACTTTATTAAAATGCGTGCTATCTTTTTCAAATGGAACGAAAACAAAAGAGATGGAACGTTTTAGGAATTTGAGATTAGTCTGAACATGTCAAATTGTATAATTTTTAATAAACGTTTTCCGGGGAATATATTAATCGTCTATAGAAATGTCGTGTATAGACTTATCTGATGGCACTAAAAGTATTTTGTCTCTTTTTATTAATTTCGTTGAAAGAAGATATTTATAAATTAAAATTAGATTAGTGTAGCTAGCTATTCAAAAACTATAATTTTCTTATATATAAAATTCTCGTGTCACAATTTTCGTTCTTATACTCCTCCGAAACGGCTTGACCGATTCTCATGAAATTTTGTGAGCATATTGAGTAGGTCTGAGAATCGGCCAACATCTAATTTTCATACCCCTAAATTATAACGGTGACTCACCACATTTTTTTTATTAAAATCACATAAAAAATACAGCAGAACAACGTCTGCCGGGTTAGCTAGTAACATATATTAACCTCAGCTTTTATTAGCTAAAAACTGTAATTATTCAGTATCTTTTTGATTTTTTATATTGTCAATCAAGTCTTTGGATAATTTAATATTACTTTTTTACCCCCGACTGATACAGAAGGGTGTTACAAATTTGACGTGTCTGTATATGCGATGCCAGAGCAGACGTCTGTCATTTATTCTGATTTCGATATGCTTTTGTTGTTTGAAAGCTGACATGATTGAAATGGTTCTTGGCTACACAGATTAGCAAGAGAACTACATATTGTAACGAGTATATTACGGATTTGTATTTGACAGTAGTCATTTATAAAAATATTTTTATATTTTTTACAACCGTATGCAAGAAGCATACTTGGCTAAGTAATGAAGCAACGCTGTGGGAAGTACGTCATTTTGCTATGCGTTCCTTGCGTCAAACCATCCAATTCATAAACAATATCAACTTAGAACTTCTTCTTCTTCTTTCTTTAGGTTTTGGCCTTCACGTTAGTATTTAGCCATTAGTCAAGTAGTAATTTGCATCAAATTTTATATCGATTTCAATTAATTTTAATAAGTCATCAGTCATAAGTCGTCAGTAAGTCATGTCAGGCTCTTGGGTAAAACGGTGGCCTTTTTACACAAGCTCATGTAATGAGTTTTGGTGGCAACGAGGGAATATACGATACGCTAATTTCTTCATGATTATTTCATTTGTGCACTTTCACTGAACAAAATTGTACAAAATGCCACCAAAATTGACTAATTTCACTCAATTTTAACAGGAAATTCAATAATTATGAAAAAAACTTCGACCATCTTTTCTCTCGATGGCGCCAAAAACTCTACTTAGAACTTACTTAGCTAGGAGATATCATAGTATTGAAATCAGTTCTCTGAATGGCCCGTTTGTTATAGCGTACTTCACTCTGCTTTGGACATATAATATCAATGGTCAGTTCATAGCAAATGTTAATCGAAATAAGCTATTTTATTGACGGACGTAATTAAGTGATATTTATTTTATTTGTTCGCTTATTATTTGTATATATGTACGTATGTTACTTTTCGTTATTTTTTTATTTATTATTATAAATTATCAAACTCTTCCTCACAGCTGTAACCCATTCTAATTAATTATTTTTAGTACCTAGGTAGGTATTAATTATTAACTTACAATTGTTACTAATGACCTTGAAATTTTGACTTGACACAAACAATACTCTTTCTTACACATGGAAACCATTCTACTTTTTTGTAAAAAGTATCTTCACGCCCATATCCCCGAAGAGGTTGGCAGAGGTACAACCAAGGCACCCACGACTAGCCGAAGACACTAAGTCCCACAATGTGATAGGTGGCAAGCCTATCGCCAACCGGGCACATTTCCAATCCCGACCAACATTTTTTTTTTATTATAAAATTGGAAAAATCCAATTTTCTTTTTGTTGGTCGACCCGGGATTCGAACCCGGGACCTCACTTTTTTTTGTACTTATGAATTATTAACTTACAACATTGTTAGAAATAAATATCCTTAAAATTTTGACCTGACATAAGCAATTTGATGCTATGCGTTCCTTAAAGTAGCTCAGGAGCTATTTTTGTTCGGCGTCGATTTTGATAAATGCATAGTGGTTAAATTCGTTCAAGTATCGTTTACGCATAGGTTTGACTGTCCCTATACGCTTGTGGGCACTATGACGCTTCGTAATGTTGTTTATGAATACGGGTGCTAGTCTTTAACTACGAAAAGTGCATAATGAATCATGAAATCGGCTTTTTAGTAACGTATTTTAAGTCTACGAAAACGTCGATATAACGATTAATGTGACAAATGTTTAATTTATTATTTAGATAAAGAAAATCTATCGTTGAATGATAACCAGTCAGATAAAAAATCCGTATATAGTCGTAGGTGCCCTGGTTGAGCCTCTGCCTACTTCTTCGGGGATATGGGCGTGAAGATACTTACTTACTTATTTATTTTTTTATAAACATAATTTACCACTTCAGGTATAAATATGTAAGTCTAGTTCCC
>NJDC01000050.1:59995-92998 GCA_002245475.1 Calephelis virginiensis | reverse complement strand
CATCCCAGCTTCAGGTTGGCAACGCACCATTACCACCTTTGGTGTCTCTAGGCGGCGTGAATTTCTTAACATCAGGAAATCCGTCTGCTTGTTTGCCTTCCAATGTCATAAAAAAAACACAGTACTGGCGAATTATAAACATTTAGTTAGTAGTACATTCCTAACAACATTGACTCTTGTTCGATTTCCGACGGAGGCAGACATTTATGTGATAAACACTTATCTGCATTTCCGGATCTGGGTGTTCATTTAATTAATCTGGTATCTATTTGTACGAAAAGGGTACCTAATGAATGTGAAGGAAGCTAGACAGACAGGTTTGTCAGGATCGTGTGGTCTGACATTCGATACTATCTGCCTGCCTACTTGACGTGAAGATATATATGTAGGTATGTACGGTATCTATTTAAGTATATCTATGTATAACAATCGTTGACTATCACCGATAACAAAGGATATAATTTGGTTACTTTGGGGTTAGATTCAATTTGTGTGACTTTTCCAGAGGTGTTTATTTATTATTAGTAAATTATTAATTAAAAAAAAATCAAAAAATCTTTATTCGATACTAAATGCATTAACATTTTTAATGGAGGGTAGCGTTTCCTTTTAAATGCAACAAAGCATTTGTGTTAGGAAGCGCTGTCATAGCTCAATTTAGATGTTAAGGTAGGTGACACACTAGGTAAAAACAATTTGATTACAATATTTTTAAAATAATGACTTATTATTAATCTTATGATATTTTATTATTATTATTAATTGAAATTTGTAACATGTGCAATTTGCATGCATTCATGCGTGTTGGTATGTATATGAAACATTTATGTGTGTTTGATTATGTATGTGTGTGTTTGTGTGTATGTGTGTGTGTGTGTGTGTGTATGTGTGTGTGTATGTGTGTGTGTGTGTGTGTGTGTGTGTGCGCGAGTGTGAGTATCCATTTTAACTAACTATTATTATTATTGTTTTTAATTATCGTTATTGAAATTTTACATAATGATTCTATTTCTTCATAATTTTGTGTTTTGAGCCAAATAGTTAGACGTGATTTACACGAATAGAGGAGCATTTGATATACATTAAGATTTTTATTAATTTTATTATATACGAGTATATAAGCGGATATACTTTTGAATTGACGTTTAGCAAAAGTAGATTTAGTTTTTACAACGGGAGCAACTTTATACGATCTACGCTTAGTTAGATTTTTGGGGTCGTATTTTAGCGATTTGTGTAATTTTAGTACCACATTAAGAATATATAGTTTTCGTACAATTAGTACATCACATATTGTGTGTAAACTAATTGTGGAAAACCAAAAAGGTTTAAAGCTCATCACTTTAAGCAGATGTCGTTGTGCTCTTTCTAGATCCAAGAATCTCGTTTTAGTGGCACCTCCCCAGACTGGAATGCAATACACCAATACAGACTGAGCCAAAGAAATATATAAAACTTTTAATATGTTTTAATCAGCTACGTACCTTATCGTTTTAAAAAGCCACGTCAATTTTCGTATACGAAACATCATCAGTTCTAAGTGTGCATGCCACGACAGGCGCTGATCAACTATAACCCCCAGGTATTTGGTACAACTGATTCTCACAATTTCAGTACAATTACTATCACAATTGTGGTGAATTACTAGTTTGAAATCAGGATTTGGTTTTGAAGTTTCGTACTTAGTAAAAACTATGAAGTTTGTTTTTTGTATATTTAGGGTTAATAAATTTAGTTTTAGCCAATTGGCTATAGTAGATAAACCCCTGTCAGCAACTTCCCGGACCGACTCCCATGAATTACCAGTAAATACTATTGCCGTATCATCAGCGTATGAAAATATTTGCCTGTTAGCTATTTTTAGGTTGCAAAGATCGTTTATATATATTAAAAAAAGCGTTGGTCCGAGAACACTACCTTGTGGAAGGCCATACGTCACTTCTGCTTTTTTACTAATGTAGTCACCTATTTTGACACATTGGGTACGATTTCTGAGATAATCAGCCATCAAAGCCAGTTGAGTTCCTCTGATACTAACTCTCTTAAGCCCATCTATAAGAATGGGGACAGAAACCGTATGAAATGCTTTTTTTTAATCCAGAAATACTGTGACACATTTTTTACATCTGTCTACTTCTTCTGTGATATGCGATGTTAGTGCAGTAACAGTATCTTCAGTAGAAAGTCTCTGTCTAAAGCCAAATTGCGAGTTAGATAATATTTTGAATTTTTCTAAATAATTTATCAGTCGTACGTTTATTATTTTTTCCATAACTTTAGATAGTGCAGAAAGTACTGAAATAGGTCTATAGTTTGAGATATATTCTCTGTCACCAGTCTTATGGATAGGAGTAATTACAGCTTGTTTAAAGACGGAAGGGAAAACTACATTGTTAAAGGATTGGTTGATTAAATGGGCAATTATAGGTACAATTATATCACTTGGTAATTTTAAGAATGTTGTTGGTATGTTGTCCCAGCCCGGAGATCTGTCCGATTTCAAACTTGCTAATGTGGCATACACTTCGTCATTGCTTGTTTCTAGTAAAACAAATGATGATGCTTGGGAACATCTTACATTATAATGGTGTATTTGTGCAGTATCAGGGATGATTTTTGCTGACGAAGTTATGCCAGTATTTGCGAAGTATTTATTTATAAGGTTAACCGACTCTAAAGGAGATACGCCTAAATTTGAAAGATTAGAATTTTTCGATTTAACTTTGTTACGGTTAGTGATACTATTTGTTGCTTTCCATAACTTCCTAGGATTATTTCTATTTATTGTTAGTTGATGTTTTTCGTATTTCCACTTAAGTCTTTTAATTAGATTGTTACAATGATTACGGTATCTTTTATATGTAATTTTTAAGATTTCATTTTATGGATCTTGACGTAATTTCTTTTGCATGATATTTCTATTTCGTATACATCTTAGGATGCCGGGGGTTATCCAAGGTTTAATAGTGCGATTTTTAGAAGGAATAGATTTTATGGTCGTACAAGACCGTATGCAATGTTGTATTCTGGATACTATCTCATTGGCTAGTTTTGTGGGTTCTTCGAGGTTTATTAATTTATTGATGTTGCTTTCCTGTAAAGTAACTAAAGCTCTTTCTAGATCTGTGACATTCTTTTTATAATAATTACTGTCTCTACCAAGTGATGGTCTTTGATGGTTGTGTCAAAAATCATAATCGAGGGTGAAATTATGTCTTTATGCAGTTTCAAAATAAAATGATCAAGACAGTTATTTTCTCTAGTAGCTATAGTATGTCCGGGTAGAAGACCATGCATAGCAAGCATATTTAGGTAAGAGAGCCTGTTATTACGCTCGTAAGGTTGTTCGCTAGGTTCGTCAATAATATTTATATTTATGTCACCAGTAATAATGATGTTTTTATTAGTTTTTAAGGAGTCTAAGTGGGTATTTAAAGCCATGATAAAGTTCTCAGCATTTATATTGCTAGGCGATCGATATAAACCTAGTAAATTTAAATTATTCATTTATAATTGCAGACAAGACGCGTGCTTCAACTTTTTTTCGGTAGCTTTACAATTTTTATAAGTATTTTTTTTTATATATAAAACAACACCATCACATCGATTAACATGATTTGTAGTTTGATAAGATATGTAATTTTCAAGCTATGGAATAAGTTTACTTTCATCCAGTCTACATTCTGTTAAAACCATAAAATCTAATTCTGGATCAAATAGTGTTACTGTAGTGTAAAAGTCATTAAAATTTCTATAAATACTTCTTATGTTTTGTGATATAATTGTAACCTCTAATTTTTTATTAATCCTATATTGTTTGAGGTATTCAAATATATCACATTAATTAGAGTCGGCTATTTCAATATTATCTATTACTTTCATATTATTTAGAGACTTATCCATGTTTAAACATCAGGTTGAGGGCTACTTTTAATTCAGAGGTATGTTGCAGACAATTCACGTACATCATTTTAATATATATCATAATGTTATCGTGTGTTATGTTGTATTTTTTAAAAGGTTTAGTGCCAAGTGTATTGTGAGCATGCGTGTAGTTGTAATGTGTATTGTGTAATGTTGTTATAAATTTGTTACATTTCAAAATTAATATGTATAAATTACTAATTATTTTATCGGATTCGTTGAATTTATTTGTAAATAAATGTTAATAATCTGCTACTACTGTGTTCAAAAGTAGCTAAAATGACATATACGATTCCAATTTCCAATTAGCACGATATCGAGATTCGAGAGTAACCCTACAGATCTCCTCGAATACCTACATTTATCCATATTCGCATTATATATCTGTCATTCATTCTACATTACCGAACCAGCGAAGTATGCGCTTTCTCATTTGAACGCCAACACTTTCTTTCAATCTCACTGTTACGAATGCGGTCAGCGAGCGTTACAACAATTTTTTTGGAATGACTGATGTGTTGCCAACTTCGCTGTTTTTACAACTTCAGCGGGATTTGTGGGCCGAGCAGAGTGCTCACACCGGGACATAATTATTTACATGGATTGGACTGTTCCCTACAACGCCAGCAACAAGGACTGTCTCCGACTCCGTTCTCCGACTTGGTGCTGCGTTCTGGTAACTGGAGCAAGCCTTACACCACAGATTTTAAGTTTACATGGCTTAATATTAATGCACTATCCTTTATTTTATTACTATAAATACAGCAGATACTATTGATGTAAAAGTGACTGTATTATTTGTCCTCTTTTTACGCCACAGTGAATTTAATGCGGAGAAATGCTTGTGTTATGTGTTTTAATCAACGAAACTAATACTCACAAATACTTAAATGTTTACCAGAACAAATTTATTAAACACTTAGATCCAAAAACGCAAAGGTTCATCAGAAAAATGTCTGCTCCGTCGGGAATCGAAGCCTCGCCTCGCGGTACGTTTGTATTTATTAACAAATATTTTGTTAACGAATACACAGATAATCAACTTACGAACTGAAAGTTAGCTGTAACCAGGTTTTCCTAATTGTTTATGCCAGTAAAAGTTCATAGCTTAACAAACTAAAAATGAAATCTTTTTTACTCCAGAAAAGGAGGAGCTCAATCCAATTGTAGGTTTTTACGTGATTACCCGGCCAATAGAAAACCGATTTTAATAGCTCTTTTTTGGAAAGATAGGTAATGATTCCATATTAGTTTTATTATGATCCGACTAGTGGTTTTTGAGTTATACTTAATATTTCGTCAATGAAGAGGTCGTCAAGATAAGTTAAAAATATATGCATTATTAAGTGTAACTTATAAACTACTTGTAAAGTAAGTATCTTCAAACCCACATCCCCGAAGGGGTAGGCAAATGCACAACCAGAGCACCTATAACTAGCCGAAGACACTAAGTAACACAATGTGATAGGTAGCAAACCTATCACCAACAGGACACATCAAATCCCAGCCAACGTTATTTTTATTAGAAAATTGAAAATACACAATGACTAAATTATTTTTGGTCCTGTTTTATATTTATAACTAGCTGACCCGGCAGACGTTGATCTGCTTTTTTAAATGTAATTTTAGTAAAGAAATGGGACAAGTCACTCTTATCACTTAGGGGTATGAAAACTAGTTAGTAGCCGATTCTCAGATCTACTCAATATGCTCACAAAATTTCATGAGAATCGGTCAAGCCGTTTCGGAGGAGTACGGTTACTAACATTGTGACACGGGAATTTTATATTTAAGATAATTTCATTGTTTATCACTTCAAACGATTGCAACAATCATTTTATAGGAAATTTTGAACAGAGGCACCACTAGAACGTGTCTAGTTAGAATTTAAGAAAAGGCAAGGGTAGGGACGGGAGTAGACAGACGGTGGCAGATGACTGACAGCGGTACGGTGGCGACGATGTATGTTTAACAATAAAACTTTTGGATGTGGTAATATTGCAAGAAGCCATTTTAACATAATTAAATGGCTATTGACATTTCACGATATAATTGCTACTTTTTTAAAAAAGCTTCCAAAAACGGCACTTTTGTATAAAAAGAGAATTGAGTGTTGACTGTAGAGGATGCTTATCTTCTTCTGCAAGGATTGTGACGCTTGGTATTTGATGGGTTTAGTCTACTTCGCAAAAGACTATGCGCAAATTTGAATGAGTATGTATAAAATTTGTGTATAAAAGTGTTATAACTTTTATCTTTGTACTAGTTTCGAGCACAATGCGCGCAAATTAGCATGAAGGTTATAAAGGTTTCAGTATGACAAAAAAACTAAAAGCTAAACTTTGTTTTTTGAGTAGTCGAACTTTGAAAAGCAGAGCAGCTTATAGCAATTGCAGACAGTTATTTCCGCCACATTTTATTGTTATACCACAGTTATGAGTAGCTTCTATATCTGTACTTACACTGAAAAAGAGAAATTTTCTAACCATTGAGCAATAGGCATTTATTACAGAAACATTAAAGTATAAATCAATTTGTATGAAAATTGCCAGAAATAGCAAACTTTACTTTTTAACCTTAAACTGTACGCTTCCTGTAGTTATCTATATATTAATACGTGATGTCAAAACTTTGGATCCCTATTTTACAAAAATTGCGCTGACGCAGTATCATAAAATTTGGCACACTTATAGTTTATATGTTGGAAAAGTGCAGAACGCTAATATTTTTCAATAATAATGCTTATGAAGTACTTTATATCAATAAATAAAACATTACCCACACTACTATGCATTTGACACACACAAACAAATATATTGATGATAACGATAAAAAATTACAGATGGCGCACTAAAAAGTTTGGAAACAAAGTAGTTGGTCTTGAGAAATGAAGATGGCGTTCTTATCAACAAGACGTTAAAATTGATTATGGTATGATTTCGACCAATAGGCGACCACTAGTTATACTTAATTAAAGTCATAGATAACAAATAGTTAATAAGTAATATAAAATAACACAGCAAATTACCTTCTCCATTTTAATAACCTTTGACGTGCTCCATACCTTTGCAACAATACGGGCAATGTAGGCGCGTTTCGCCCCAACGCGTAGTACGCCTCGTCGCCTCTTGTTTCGAATTCAAATGGTTGACGTTCCAAATTGGAATTGTTCTTCATTTTTGGACTGTTAAACGAGGGGTTTTGTGCGGTTTTTGGAAAAAAGGATTTTCTACTATGTGCTCGTATTTATTTACACCCTTTGTTTTGTTCCGAACACTGGTCTTCCTTCATTAAACAGATTCACCTAAAAAAGGCCTTATTAAAAAAAATGTGCTTATTTACATAATAAAATAAGTACAGGTAAAGGTGCCACAAATGTATTTTAAGTACACTGCAACGCTTATGTAAAAGTCTCTTTTGTGGGTAACGGTTATCACTTACTAAAGGCTCTTGACCATCCTTTACGAAAACTGCAAATATTAAACTTCATAAACTTGTACCGAAATAACAAAATGTATATTTCAGAATTACCTTGTTTTTATGATAATGGAAGGCAAACAAGCAGACGGATTTCCTGGTGGTTAAGAGTTAGGCAGAGGTGCAACCAGGGCTTTTACTACTAGCCAAATATACTGAGTCCCACAAATCCACAATCCCAGACAAAGTTGTTGTCATTAAAAAATCAAAAAACATAATTTTTGTGCTGCCCAAGCCGGGAATCGAACTTTGAACTTTGTTATATCCAACAGCCCACTTGACCACATATGCAATACAATTTTATTATTTAGTTACTGAGATTCCCCCAAATATTAATCAGGGTAGTAATTATTTGGTCGTCAAAAAGCTTTTAAGCTTCAAAATATTTTAACTAAAAAAGCGCGTAACTTGGATTTTACTGCACCGATTTTGATGAAACAAAGCGTATGTCACTCAGAAATAATGTAGCATTCTAAGGGTGATTTTTTTTAAATCGGTCCAGTAGTTTCTAAGCCTATTCATTTCAAACAAACAAACAAAAAATCACACATTTCCTCTTTATAATATTAGTATAGATGTAAATAAATATCTCCCTCGAATGCAAACAAAAAAGCAGATTTATCAGAAATTCCCCCATGGCCTCGTTCATGCCACCAATAAATACCACCCGTACTTAATTCACTTATCCCCGTACGTCAATTAAAATTTAACCTGCCTTACGTCTGCACTCAAAAACGTCAATTGACATTTAATCTACCACTAAGATTATGGAAAATATCGATCTAATGACTGATTAAAAGCCAATTGACATCTCTGAGTACAGCCGTTAGTAACTTAAGAATTTCACTTCTACTTTACTTATTCACACTTAAAAACGATTGAAACTTATTAAAAAAAGGTCTTGAGGACGAGGCATACTAATTTTAATACTTACATCCAACTTCTGTTTTTTCGAGTTCTATTATAGCCTAAGACCATGACAAAAATCGTTGAAAAAATCTGTAATAATTCATTCATATATTAGTTATTCTATGTGTCACATATGGTACATTCGGTCTGTATCCCTAACGTCAATGTGGCATATTTGACACATTCGTGCTTTGTAATATGATATTTGGAGAAACAACTAATTCAATGAAATGCAGTTTGTTTGAGAAATGTCTAATTTTAGTCAAAAAAAAATAAACAACTCTCGGGTAACGAAATTCTAAAGTGTTAACATTGAAATCTTTATCTTTAATTCTGAGATCATTTAAAGAAATTTGACGAAATATAAGGATAATGTTTTCTAGCAAAACAATTTCTTGTTTTAATTAAACATTATTAAACATTCCAATTATTACATACATTGTTATAACATTTCGACATCGTTGTCTCTTATCAACTATCTTAGGCATATCGTCAGCCCTATTCACTCTCTTGTGGACCATCGGCAGGGTCACAATAGGAACACCTCTTTTATGTGTTGAATCCTTAAAAAGCCTACCTCTTCATCAAAAATAGGTTCTTCTGGAGGCAGTTAATATAAAAATTATACCTTTTTAGTTGTAGGCAGTAAATAATTGCCACAACCATATTAATTACAAAAAATACTTTTAGCTCGTGAACCCCTAAATGCCATATTTTTTTGAGTTAGTAATACTAAAGTTTGATTTGTTATTTTAATCATTAGATGAAAAATATAATCAGTCATTCAAAAACTGAAACCATTCCCAGTTTTCTAAGTCTCTTGGCTTCTTTCTATTTTTTTTCTAATTTGGACTTTGCAATTGTGTCACAGGTGAACAAAAGTCCCAGGAATTTATTAACGAAAAAGACGGCTCAATTACTCTTTTTTCGGCCCTACCACTTGCTATTCTGCCTCTCGCTCTTCTATTGTTTCGAGCTCGACCTCTTGTTGCCCTACTTATCTTCTACAGAGATAGAGGGATCTTCTATAGGCAGAAATAGTGAATAGATATGATCACTAGGTGATATCTAATCATCTGAATCAGAAGTACTAGAGATAGCCATATTTGGTCGATTTAGTCCTATTTCCGGGTAATATAATTTATCATTATCCGAAAATAAAAGGTTATTGTAGTTTAAACAAGCACGAAACTCACAATATTTTATTTTTTTGGACATACCAGATATGACCCGTCAGGCCTCAGGAGGCCTAATAATAACTCCTCCTACTAACACTATAATGCGAAAGTTTGTATTTTTGTTTGTTACTCCTTCACACAAAAATTGGTGAACCGAGTTTCATGAATTTGTCACACACTTAGAGGGTAACTTGAATGAACACATAGGATAGTTTTTATCAGGAAAAAATGTTCCCGTGGGATCATTAACTACGCAGGCAACTCCGCGGGTAACAGCTAGTCACCTTACAATTTCAAAACAATAAGTTTTTTATCGCCTAGACGTCTATAAAATTTACGCTTCTTGTTGCGTCGCATGTCAAATGTATGAACTGTAATGTGGAAATATTTCATGAAAATATTTAATAATCCATTCTATATGCAATAACGTTTAATTTTAATGTTCACAACGCTATAAAATGTTTTGTGAATTGTCTCGAGGTGACGTCAAAAATACCGTTTCCGCATTTGAATTGCGAAATTAAATTCCAAATTTAATTTTACCGCGCTTTCAGTGACGCGGTTGCTATCACAGCGGTATGAGACTAGAGCCTTCAAATTAATAATGGAGGTTGACATTGACGCCAAAATATTTATCTGTTGTATGAAAACTTTTTTGTTTCTAATAAAAATATGTTTTTAAACGACTGCAAAAAATAGTTTCATAAATCCAGAGGAGATTCTCAATCCGACTGTACGTTTGTTTATTGTGTGTTTGTCACGGTATTAGTCGGCCATTAGCCAACTGATTGTGATGTTTTTTCTTTAGAAGTGTAGGTAATTTTCAGGTGGTCTACTATTATTTTTATCATAATCTGACTCAAAAACCGCTTTTGTTACACTTAATAGTGCATAAATTTTCACTTATCTTGCCGACCTCATCTAGTATAGTATTGCTAAAATCTATGTGAGATTATTTTGAAAACATTTGCTATCTTTCGAATGAAATAATTACTAAATCGCGACCTGGTACCCAATAAAAAAGCTGAAGTTGGTTTTTGCAGTTTTGCCACGCTTCATTGTTTGTAAGGAAGATGCGAAGAAAACACTTTTAATTATGTAGGATACTGCAGGAATTCTTATAACAACGTTCTTTTCCATTACCTGTTAATCTTTATTACACTGTATAATTTAATAGACATTGGAGCTATAGTAGTAGATACTATTTAAATTATGAGCTTCAGCTATATTCATCAAGCATCGGAAATCCAAATATATTTTAAATGTATTTATGTACAAAGTTGTCATTACGTAATTAATCGTTTCGCTTAAATTTAGATTAGGTCAGCCAATTTAAAAATAAAAATAAAAAGGGTAAAAAATGTAAATCCGAAGCGCATAATTTTAATAGTAGTAGTGGACGGACTTATGCCAAACTTCATCTCAGTTGGTTGAGGATCAGTTATCCATAGTCTGAAATTCAGTTGCAAGATTTGTCCCTTACTAATAAAGTATCAAACAAATTAAGTCAAAAGCTTTTAATAGGCAACTGAACAGGCACCAGCTTAGACGCAGATACACAAAATTTGCAAGACAAGAAGAGAAAATACAAGAAGAAAAGCATCTTGTTTAAATGATATTGGAATGCAAACAAGCAGACGAATTTCCTGACGATAAGTAACTCACAAAACGTGGTATTGGTGCATTACCAACCTGAAATCAGGATGTTAGGCTTCGAGCTAAAGTAAGTTTACCAGCTACATTATCCTCCGAATTGGAACACGTCAAAGACAAACACTTTTATTATAGAGGCAGGAAAATGTGAGGCGGTGGTACCAATCTTGGTGAGTCGCTGCGCAACTCTACCACCTAGTCAAATGTCACAGTGCTAGTGACGGTAAGCCTATGCTCGCCTTTAGATGCCTGGCGGAAAGGTTTGTCTATTCTGCAAAGAAGCCCAGACCAACACGGGGAACTGTATTTTTAAATCCGTGAAACCGTCTGCTTGTTTGCCCTTTTAGTTGAACTAATTATCTATTGGATATCATATGCCTTAAATACAAAAAATAGCAATACCCTTCTCAATGAAATTTAAACTTGTTCCCTTATTCCTATCCTAAGTTTGAACGAACTTTTCATTACGTCAAACCCATCCCACACACCTCAATCACCTGGCGGTATCGTCACTCGTTGAATTCATTACGCATCGTGTTGACGTAATTTATCAGTTCAGCGGGCATGATGATGCTGATCGGCTTCAACCAGGTTGGATATACGAGATAGAATAAACGGGGCTTACGGAAATTATGTCACTTGTCATCACTTCAGAAGTTGAGAGATGAGCTTAAAGAGTATTGCTAATGTTAGTAAATGCAAAATAGCAGATGAACATATTATACAATCATTTCTTTTTTAATTATAAAAAAGTGTTGCATTTTAAGCGATAGGTTAGTTAACGCAACTTGAACAAATTTGTACGGAAAACCCAGATGGAAGCAAGAAAATACAAAAATACAATTTTTTTAATGACGGCTCAGAGTGGCATTAAAAGTTGTAATCTTTATTAATATGTACACAGAAAGCTATATAAATAAAAGTCTAAAAAACGAGATTTTAGAAAAAGCGTTATAAGTTTGCAATACTTGAAATGAAAACTAATTGCATTTGCAATGTTTTGGACGATTCAATAAAAAATAGCGATATTTAAAATGCAAATTTTATAAATTTTGTTTTGTTTATAATAAAATAGATTCGACAGAATGTTATTGAATGTGCAGAATTGCTCGATATTTAATTCCTTCGTGTTTTCTTTATAGATTTAATATCCCTGAAAAAATTACAAATTGAATCTAATTCCAAAGTAAGCAAATTACACTTGTGTCAACGATACTAATAAAAAGAAATACTTCATTAGATATTTAAATAAACATATACATCCATAAATGCATACCTCTAAATGTTTATCATACAGATGTCGGAAACCGAACCCGAGCCTCTCGGTTGGTCGGTGGAGTTAGCTCAACGAGAGAATTTTGTGATATAAACCATTTTTAATCCTCTTTAATATTTAGAACTCTTTCACCAATTTTCTTTGTTATCATCTTTAATAGTAGTTGCCATATAAATATCGACGTGCTAATGTACCCTTAGGTACATGAGAATGAAGTTTTACTAATTCTAGTTGTGACTAAGTTTATTGCGTTTAAGATTCCCCGTGTTGGTCTGGGCTCCTTTGCAGAATAGACCATCTGTTTCCTGCCAGGCAGCTCGTAACAGACGAGCATAGGCTTACCGTCACTAACACCGTGGCATCCTACTAGGTGGTAGAGTTTCGAAGCGACTCACCCGGATTGGTACCACCGCCTTACCTATTCCTGCCGCCAGAACGTCATGACGTGTTCCGGTTTTGGAGGGTAAGGTAGCCGTTAAACTTTCTTTTGCTCGAGGCCTAACATCCCAACCACTACCACCTTTGCTGTCCCTAGGCGGCATGAATTTCTTACCATCAGGAAATCCGTCTGCTTGTTTGACTTCCAATATCATAAAAAAAATGTTTTTTTTTATGTAATAGGTCAGCAAACAAGAACTTAGATTTCCTGATGGTTAGATGGCTTATTAACGCCATTGATGTTACAACTAAGTCGCTGTTCTACGCCGAGTGTGTTAGCCTATAGTGCAACTGTGCTACCCTAGCCTCCGGACCGGAACATGACTGTCATTATGGCAGCAGGAAATAGGTAAGACGGTGGATTAGGGATCCACTCGGTCAATTTGCTTCACAGCACTCTTCCAGTGATCTAGTTGACAATGACCTATGTTTTAACTTGTGCTTGCGTCTTACGAGCTGCTTGGAAGAGTGGCAGATGATCTATTCTACTCAGCAGAACCGGGCCAATACGGGGAAAAACTTAGGCAAGTGCAGCATTTTCTTACCATTTTTTTGTAAAGTGTCAGTTCAGTTCAGTATTTTCATGCCCATATCACCGAACAGGTAGGCAGAGTCGCAACCAGCATCTTCGACTATCCGAAGATACTAAGTAAGTCCCACAACGTCACATATCCAATCCTAAATAAAATAATAACCTAAGAAAATATAAAATATACATTTTCTAATCTTTTTGTTGCCCGAACCGGGGATAGAACCCGGGACCTCAAGAAGTCAAGTCCGACGCCGGACCGCTAGACCACAGAGGCGATTATTTAATACTGCAGAACAACGCGAGAGGCCGAATCTCAGTAGTTTTTGCGATTGTTTTACACTCACTGGTACTGGTATTATCCATTGCGAATTCTATACTGTTTGGAAATATGTGAGCAATACAAAAACAGCAATGATTCTACGTTTTATTTTAGATCTCGCGCAAGCGACCTGCGTCGCCACGGTCTTGTTCGCGCATGCGCAGTGCGCCGTCTTACGTTCTGACGATCTGACGCGAAATCATAAGTTTTTACCCATTCCAAAAAAATTGCGCAACGCCGCTAAAGAAGTTTTCACTTCAAAAAGTATCTTGACTCCCATATCACCCAGGGCACCCCGACTAGCTGAATACATTAAGTCCCACAATGTGATAGGTGGCAAGGCTATCGCCAACCGGTCATGTAATTAATCCTGGATACATTTTACAGCTATGATGTACACTTTACTACAGATTAATCATCACTAAAAAGATACGCAATCAGTCCCCTGTTGTGGACATAAAACACTAAGGAATATAAGGTTTTTATAATTTTCATTTTTGTTTCGAAATGTCTTTGCTTTAGCTATTTTGTACAAAAATTTTTTTTTTGATGCGGCAAAGTACCAAAACAAAAAGCATCGAACTCCATGGGCGCCGGCAGCAGGGTGCAAGGGGGTTCAACTGCACCCCCCTGTCCGGAAATAAAGTAGATAGAAAAAATACCTGATCGAAATTGCGGGACCTTAACGACAAGTCTGACGCCGAACCGCTAGACCACGCAGGAGATTTTTTATATACATACATCATATCATATCTTCACGCCAAGACCCTTACGGGGTAGGCAGAGAGTATTGAGTGCCAGACCTCACGATCCTGACAAACCTGTCTTGCTTCCTTCACATTCATAACCCTTTTCATACAAACACGCCGGTTTCAGAGACTCTTGACACCACCCTCGGATAATATCCGATTGATCTGATCGTGAAATGTCAGCCTTGGTCTCCCTTGGGTACCTACATCCATATACATTCGCATTGTATATCTGCTTTTATTGCAATATAAACATCGCTTCGGCTTCTCACGTACGAACAAAAAGAGCCAAGTTTGAGTAGCTTACACAAAATACGATACGTATACCAAAGCCCTTCTGCATGAAGAAGTTTCGATGGAACTTAGACGTTTACTTAACATTATAAGAGGTTTGAGTGCAAAGTTCAGCTTATGCATCGGTTGAAACAACTTGGTACAAATCCGCTGGTTCTCAAGCGGTAGGTGTTCTTAAGTACTGTTTGTAAACCGATTAGCATGTCATTAAAGTGGGTTCCTTTGCCTGAATTTCAAATTTTAACGATCTGAATATATTCTGCATTTGGACGCTGAGTTACACAGTGCTTTTTTGCTGGCATTATAAATGTTAGACCATGACTTCTAATACTGGTGTCAATTCTGATGCACATTTTCTAAACTTTTTGAAGATTTTTGATCAGAAGTAACTTGAAAACACCATCATATTCTGTGTGTGTGGTGATCATGTGGGAAGAATGACAGATGAAAGATTGACAAAGCAGAAATACAATGCGAATATAGATGGATGTAGGTACCCGGTAGGTTTAATGAAGTACCTTTAATTGTTATAATATAGAAATACTTTGCGAATGTAAATGCATCATAGTATTAAAACGGGACCTAATATCAAATCGTAACATTCTACATTTGGTAAATCAGTTACTCTTTTTTTGTAAGCATTAATTATCTTTGTGTGTGTAACGGTCCGTTTACCAGACTTGATTACAAAATCTCCCAAGTTCAATAGCCGGGTTGGGCAACAAAAGAAAATATGTCTTTTGTTTTGGATTGGATATGTGACTGGTTATCGATAGGTTTGCTATCTATCAAAATGTGGGCTGAAGATACTAGGCTATTCATGTGTACCCTAGTTCTACCTCTAACTACCTCTTCAGGGAGACGGACATAAACATTTTTTGTAGGATTGAAAAATATTGTTATTAATCTACTAAGTGCCTGTTCCGGTTTCGCTCGGATGGTATTTTGTTTTTTGTATTTTGTTTCTTTTTTGTTTTGTTGTTTATTGACAGGAAAAAAAATAACCGTGTAAATAGCAGGATAAATGGGAAAACAATGCTTAAATGCTTTACTCGATGGAGTAATCCTTTTCATCATGTCAGTAGCTGTTATTGTCAAGCGATACGAAGTTCGCCGCATCGGCTAGTACTTAACAATAATTCATTTATATACCCCGAGGCTTCAAACTTGTAGCATTACTTTTTAAAACAATACAACATTTTTAAAACAAATATTTTGTGAAAAGGTTATTTATTTGTAAGTATTATATTATGATGTAGACACGGTCTTATAAAATTTCATAATATGCAGAGAGATTTGTGAATTGTAATGTAAATCAGATTTTATATTTTTATTCTGTTGAAATCCCTTTGAAATCCTTTACCTTCTCTAATTGCTTCTGCTTGAAATAAAAGAAAACTCATTCTTCCTGTATAAATATTTGGTCACAGTGATAGCGGTACGGGGTAAAACATGTTTAGAATTAATATTTCAATTTAAGAAAAAGTATCATCGCTCCCTTATCTCCGATGAGGTATGCAAGGGCACAACCAGTCCACCCACGACTAGCTGAAGATACTAAGTCCCACAGTGTAATAGATGACAAGCCTATTGCCAGCCTGGGCACAAATCTAATCCATTTTTTTGTTGCTCGACGCGGGCGACGAATCCGAGATTTTAAGAAGTCAATTACGACCCGGACCGCTATACTACAGATATATTTAGACCGCGATGTTTTTCTAGATTTTTATTATATTTAGCAGTTATTATTACTAGGGGTTTGAATTTAGTTTGCTTGGTACTTTGATTTATGCTACTATAAAATAATTTCAACAAAAAAAAAACAGGGATTTCACGACGCGGCGCGGCAAAGGAAGTACACCGTGCCGTGCTAATATGCTACGACAACGTTCTCCTGGAAAGACGAGCCTGACGTCGTTGGAAATCGCACATGGCTATAAGATGACGCGCTATCTCAATATTTGTTCCCTTGTCTTAGCTTTTAGATGAGCATGAAATATGTTAGAAATTATTGATTTTGATTCGTTTATGTAACTTGTGGTGCGGTCTGTATCAATTAATAGTTTGTAAATTGAATAATATACCATAAATTAGCATGGTATACCAATGTGTAACGTTGCGGCACAATCGCGTGCATTAAACGACACGGTGACATAAAACATATTACGTCAAGGTTGCTCCACGTTGACGACGTCGTGACATATTGGTGTGGATAAGCACTAAGGTATATAACATTTTTATAATGCTAATGTTTGGTTAAAAAAACCTTTTTAGCTTTAGCTATTGTAAAACATAATTTGAGTCGATAAAGTACCAAACAAAATGCATCAAACTCCCGCCTTTTTTATTTTTTTTCTCTTTTATTATTTACAAATGCTCGTTTGGTGTTATGATTCCCTCATTTTGTCAAAAAATACCAAAGCATCAAAATAAGCAACAAAGTATCATCAACAAACATCAATCTTCCATCAGCTATTTAAACAAGCTTATTCAGAAAAATCCGTATATTACCTATTTACAGCACAGCTATTCAACGGAAAGAAAATTTGGTGAACCGAAGAATATGGTGATCATTAGGAAAGGTCTATGACCAGCGGACAGTCAACAGCATACCAACAATTACAACTTCATAGTTCATAAACCTGTTGATAGCAGCTTCATTAATTTCACCACATTTATATTTGCTCTCCAATTTCCTTACTGGGGAGGCAGAGATCATCGAGTGCTAAGTCTCATGATTACTATTGAGTTGCGCTTGCCTTCTTCATTAATTACATTTTTTATACAAATTTATTATTTTATCTATATATTATTTTATCTCTGAACCGCACGCCGGTTTCATTCAATTCAACATTCAAGCCACCACAGTCGGATAATATGGAATGGAATGGAATATCCATAATATACATCCAACACAAGTTTTTTTCTACACTACAATATTCCATTTTCGCATAACGCATCTCTTTTGTCAATTTCACATAATAATAAGCAACAAAGTATCACCAACAATAATCAAACTATTTAGAAAAGACCGTATATTACTTATATACAGGTATATAAGAATGAATATTGTGGGAGGCTCAAGGTGGTTTCAGGTTTGGAAGAGGATGTACGGACCAAGCGTTTTCGCTCCACAACATCGTAGAAAACCATTTGACCTAATTATGGGATGAATGGGCCCCTGTTGCGTGCGGTGCAGTCAATGTATTTAGATTGTAAAGCATGTGTGCGGTTGGACGGCAACATATCGCTTTGGTTTGATGTCAACATTAGCGTCAAGCAGGGTTAAAATAGAATAACTCTTTATTGTGCACTAAAATCCATTTAAAAAAATACGCTAAAAATAAAACTAAGTGATACACAAAGGCGGACTTATCGCCCAAAACAGTGATTTCTTCCAGGCAACCATACGTAATAGAGATATAATCAAAGAAATATTGCACGATGGTGCTCTTTTTACACGAAATGAAATACAGTGTGAAAAATTTTAATTGGAATAAAACTACTTATAGACGCTGAAAAAAATCAACAGTTTAACTTTAATCAAGTCAGATTAAACGTAGAAAGTGACGTTTGACCATATTTTAAAGATGATGATAGTTGGGGCCTTCCTGACTTCTACAGGAAGCGAGTTCCAAAGACTTATTGATAGCGATAGGATTGTCTGTTGTTAGCAGGCTTATCTTCTCTTTGGACAAATATCTTCAAAGGTGAAGATCATTGAATGTGTAAATGCGTATGGGTGACCAAGTGGTGAACTGCCTGCTTTATGCAGATGATGTTGTACTTTTAGGCTCTACACAATTTGAGCTTCAAACACTGGTCACGGTTATGGAAGGAGATTTTATAGATAGGAGCTTACATTTGAATGCGACGATAACTAAAGTAATGATTTTTAAAAGAGACATAGCCAGAACTGATTTAGGAGTTTTAGTTGATGATGTAGTGTTGGACCAAGTGAATGAAATTGTACATCTTGGTTGTGCTTTTAGCAGGGATGAAAGATACACCGCGGATGGTGAAAGGAGATTGTGTGCAGGGAGTAATGTGAATGGTACGCTGGGTACGCCATTTCAAATTCTTTTGGGGTTTTGAGTCAAAAGTTAGACTCAAACTCAAACTCAAAATTTATTTATTCACATGGACGCGTCTATATAATGCTAAAAACTACCACTCGCTTTGCATAATTCTATGTTTATCCCAACGTTGTTGTATGGAAGATAAAGTTGGGTATGTCAGGAAAAACATGAAAGTAGGATAAATGCGGTCGAAATGAGAGCGCTACGTAAAATCTGTGTTGTAACGCATGCTAGGGACCCCTACCCCGTAAGGGACTTTTCGTGAAGATATGTGTGCGTGTATGTAATCTTACATTTGACATTATTTTCAAAAGTCCGTAACAAGGGAACATGCCTCCTTTTCTTTCGATTTCTCATTTTTAAACCAACATTTTTTTAGATCTATCCGTTAGATATTAATATTGCATTAATTAATTAATGCAGCGATTGATTTTTTGCAGTTTTTTTCATTTTGACCCCAATTGTATTGCATTGACGTTTTTTCAAAATAAGGAAACAATAAGTTTGTGTATGAGTGTTGTACATCCAGACCCAGAAATGCGGACGTCTAAGGCGAGATTTCACCACTGAATTTAAACGCGTTCCATCAATTGTCAAGATTGTCAATCATGTCAATTGTACCGTCAAAAAATCGCCTCTGTGGTCTAGCGGTTTAGGCGTTGGACTTGCCTGCATGAGGTCCCGGGTTCAAATCCTAGGTCGGGCAACAAAAAGAAAATTTGGGTTTTCCAATTTTCTCATAAAAAAATATTGCTCGGGATTGGAAATGTGCCCGGTTGGCGATAGGCTTGCCACCTATCACATTGTGGGACTTTGTGTCTTCGGCTAGTCGTGGGTGCCCTGATTGTACCTCTGCCTACGTTTACGGGGATATGGGCGTGAAGATACTTACTTACTTAATTTTTTTTTGCTATTGTAAATATTTTATTATTAAAGTATTTAACTGATATGTAGACTATCATGAGATGGGGATAAGAATTTTGCCAATTTTATAAGAGTACTTGAATTAGTTTATAAACGGGATCACAACCGATAATTGAACTTATTATACTAAACTAGGTTTTCAACACGATTAGTAAAACCAGCCCTAAATGTTTATCACATATATGCTTACCACCGCCAGTAATAAAATCCAAGCCTTGTGGATTAGTCGGTGACATTAGGTATGCATGGAGCCCTTCGACCAACAAGGCTTTGACTAATTTGACTTTATAAATTAATTACGAATATAGCTACTAATTATACCAAAAAGCTACTGCACGTTAAGCAAGAACCACATTTTTTGCATTAGCCCCGTTGATAATCGCGACCCACCCTAATGGTCTGGAGATAATGACGGTTTGGGTGTACTCGTCCTTAACGACCTTTATATTATATAGGACAAGCCCTTTTCTTGTTTAATTAATTCACGAAAGTACCCTTGCTATTCGGATTCTAATCCCCTACATACTTTCTGTCTAACTAAACCTAAGTACCGACAAAAAATACTATTTCCTTGAGCTCTTTTATTTATTAGGGACCAGTCATTTCATCATTATCGTTACATCTCAACATTTATATAAAAAGAGAAAATTTACGAGGCTACATAAAACAATATGATTCCATATATCTAACATAAAAATGTAGATAAAATCAAAAAGCATTTTCTGTACCTACACAGAAAACACGAAGCGTTAGAAAACATATCATATTAATTGTTGTCGTTTAAATATATGTGTGCTTGATGGAACATCCTGGTAAAATGACTAAATTATTTTTGATCGTGTTTTGCTTATATGCATTAATGAAATCTAACTTTCTGATGTTTTATCGAAATTGGCCACAAAGCATGAAGTATATTTGTACGAAAGAATAAGTAAAACTACAAAACCGAACTCACGCCCTTTTTTTTATAATATTGGAAGGCAAATAAGCAGACGGATTTACTGATGGTATGAAATTCGCCCCGCCTAGAGACACCAAAGGTGGCAATGGTGCGTTGCCAACCAGAGGCAGAGATGTTAGGCCTCGAGCAAAAGTAAGTTTACTTTTTACTTACCCTCCGAACCCACGACTAGCCGAAGACACTAAGTCCCACAATGTGATAGGTGGCAAGCCTATCGCCAACCGGGCACATTTCCAATACCGAGCAACATTTTTTTTGTTAGAAAATTGAAAAACCCAATTTTCTTTTTGTTGCCCGACCCAGGATTCGAACCCGGGACCTCATGCAGTCAAGTCCAATAACTGAACCGCTAGACCACAGAGGCGATAGATATATTTGTTTGTTTGCCTTCCAATGTCATAAAAAAAAGAAACAAACCTTCGTGTAACAAACATTAAAAAAATACCCTCAAATTGAAAACTTCTTTCAATTGAAAATCGGTTAAAATGTAATGTTGGGAGAAAGATTCTCATTTTATGAATGTGTTCCAACTTAAATACTACAACAATAGTCGCCTGTTCCCTAACTGTATAAAGTTTGGTAGTCACAAGTTTGAGAGAGCTGGATCTCAAAGAAGTCGACTTATTTCACTAACGCAGACACGCTCATGGTGAGAAGAGTTTATAATTAATTAGACTTGGCAAAATTATATATTTTTAAACGTCAGAAAAACTTTATGTATATGACAATTCATATTCTAGATTTTTGAAGTGAAAACTTCTTTACCGGTGTTTCTCGCATTTTTTGGAATGGGTATAAACTTCTAAACTCGCGTCAGGACACGTGACCTAATCGAAAATTCGTAAGAAGGCACAGGGCGCTTGCGCGAATAAGGCGTCCCAGGGTGCTTGAACGAATGTTAATGTTGTCTTGTTTGGGTACGATAGCGCAATAAATGAATATTGTATTTTACCACATAAATACAGCAATTCGTGCGTAATTATTCCCTAACCATTCCAAAATATCAAAAATACACAACGTTAATATTCATGTTTTCACTTCCGCCGGCACTTGCGGCGTGCAAACCGTTTTTTTTAGGTTAGAAGTCAGCGAACAAGCACCCGGACCTCCTGATAGTAAGAGATAGCTGTGGCGAGTATGTTAGCCAAATCAAAAATAAAAAAAACAGTTTGCTATGTTTTTTATTCGCCTAAATCATATGACACTAGTTGCCTTATATCTGAATGCCTTTAGACTTACTTTCAAATTATACGGGTTATACTTTTTCAAGTAAACTTTATACAAATTCGGGTTTGCTATGTATCTATAGAAGTCCCGCCTCTTATTAATACTACGTGTATTTATATACTCTTTGACCTATGGTACAAGTCTACCGGCTACCCTACCCTCCGGACAGGAACATGACAGTCATTATGGTGGTAAGATTAGGTCAGGCGGTGGGTCCCCAAGTTGCTGCACAGCACTTTAACACCTTATATTAATTTCTCGGAAACAACCTTGTTAGCGTACACCCTTTGAAAGCTGCCTACAGGAGTAATTAAATTGTCCAAGAAACTTTACGCAATAGTGTATCAAGGGTTTTAGTCGTATTATTGTGATGTCCGAAAACTAAATACAATTAGTTTTAATACGACCTATTTACAAAGTACTAATGGTCGCCCATTGGTCGAAATTCGACCATAATAAATTTTAATATCTTGTTGATAAGAACGCCATCTTCATTTTTCAAGACCAACTACATTTTTCCTGAATAGTTAGTGCGCCACCTGTGATCTTTTATTGTTATCATCAATATATTTGTTTGTGTGTGTTCAATGCATGGTAGTGTGGATAATGTTTTATTTATTGATTTAATGTACTTTATAAGCATTATTATTGAAAACTATTAGCGTTCTGCACTTTTCCTACACTATAAGTTTGCCAAATTTTATGATCCTGCCTGCGCAATTTTCGTAAAAAGAGGTCCAAAGTTTTGGTATCACATTTTAATATATAAATAACAGGCATTCATTGATATTGCTTGATTTAACTTAACAGTATATCTGTGAACCTTTTGAATTTTAAAAAAAAAACCTAACTTAAGCTGTAGGAATTTTTAAAAGAAATCAAATATTTCAATTTCAAATTTTATAAATTACTCAACAAGTTTAATATTTTTAGCTTTTTTAAGTTAGTGGATGACAGTGCTAACTGATTTGTGTTTAATCACACTCAAAATCAGCAAACAATCACTAAACTCCCCCGATGGTAAGAAGAAAATAGAGACACTATAGATGTTATAGGTACGTCGCTATCCTGTGGCCAGGGTATTGTACCTACTGTACAAGTCTACCGGCTACGTTACCCTCCACTATCCTATTATTATGGCTTCAGGAGTAGGTAAGGCTATGTAGCAACTAGTATGTATTGATTAACCGCCTTAACTATTCTTGGCGTTATAATATCAATACCGTGTAGCGTAAGGTAGCCGATAGACTTGCAATTAGACCTAACTCTCAAGCTATAGGATAGTAATGCACCTATAATATTTATATTGTCTGAAGACCAAAGTTAATTCATACAATCATGAAGCCGCTTGCTTATTTGCTGTCTTTTGCTATAACAAATAAAAGTATATAAATCGTAGAAATCAACCTCAGTCTGTCTAAGCATGTTTCTCTATGCTAGCAGCCGTCTTAAAATCTAGTAAAATTAAAAATAAATCAATTCGTCATAACAGCCGTTTTGCTTTTACTGAATTTTTTTTTTTTTGGTTTGGGCATTCTACGGATTCTGCGGTCTATAGCAGCAAATACAGACGGTATAAAAAAGATCGTTGCTTTACTTAAATGGTAGGAGATCCTGCGGATAAACCCACGCCAGACGATTGATTTATCTCGCATCCTTGAGGAAACCTCGCCAACTTTTTGTGATAGAAAACTAAATAACTAGATTTTTCCGGTAACTATTAAAAGTTAAATGGTCGCGAGTTCCACTTCTTTCTACAAAAGGGACGATTTGAATAGAAATAGCTTGAACGAAAATTATGTTATGTACTACATATGAGATTTATTACTTTTCATAAAACGCGCCGGTTTTAAAGTCTCTTGAGACCACTCTCGAATAATATCGAAGCTTTTTGGTCCTGGACTGTCAACCTTGGTCTCCTCAGATACCTGCATCCATCCATATTCGCTGTATAACTGCTTTTTCAATTTTACGTCTATCATTATTTCCACGTGACCGAATCAGCGGAGCCTTTTTCATTTTAACACCAACACTTTCTTTTGTTCCCACTCTTTCTTGGGTCTCATTGTTATGAATGCGGTAAGTGATCATTTATCCTACTCTCACGCCTTTTCTGATATACCCAACCCTCACTACCATACAACAACGTTAGGATAAGCACAGAATTTCTTTTGCTATTTTATTGGACAAAAGTCAAAAAATATATTTAAAGACAAACTGTGACACTAGGACTATCTGCACTTTCACGTAGCACTTAGATAGTGAGATCAATAAGTTGTAAAACTATAGAGTTTTTCTTAGAATCATCATTGGTAGATACAGAGATTTAAATCTTATTAGATACATCAGAAATATTACAGACAGAAATACCAGCAGATAGAGGGAATCCACCGGATATCCGTAGGGGATTCATTGCAGCGTGCGATGCATCAAAATTGGCAGCCATACGAGAAGGTCTGTCTACTGCAATATTACTAGTATTCAGACATTCCATCACATTTGTATTAAAAGCCAATATTCCGATAAAATTGAGTTGTTTTTGCAGAGGAAATTTGACATTTATTTAAAGTAGCTACTTTAAATAAATGTGACTTTGCTAGTAGTGAACTGAAATGTTTTAGTTAAAGTATCCTCACGCCAAGTCCTTTGCAATGTAGGCAAGAATATCGATTGCTAAATGTCGTGATCTTTAGAGCTATGTCTGGCTTTCTCAACTTGAATTACTCTTTTCATACACGCTATTAGAATCTCTTGATACCAACGTCCGATTACACGTAGAAGATTTGAGATCGTTACCAGTTGGTTTAGCTCTCCCCGGCTACTTAGAAACATTCATATTCACATTATATAATATTGAAGTGAAAACTTCTTAAGCGGCGTTGCGCACTTTTTTGGAATGGGTAAAAACTTCTAAACTTGTGTCAGATCATCAGAACGTAAGACGTACGTAAGTGCGAGATCTAAAATAAAACGTAAATTCATTGCTGTTTTTATATTTCCGAAGAGTATAGGATGCGCAATGGATAATACGCCGCAATATATCTACCATTATATCCTCACAGATAGCAGTTAGGTATAATATCACTAGACATTGCTCTATTTGTTCCATCTTAAAAATAAACTTTATCTGTAAACGAGCAATGTTCGTTGTACAGATAATATGACGACGCTCCTAACCGTCACGTGGTCTTACATTAGCGAGTTTTTGTCAAGCCGAACGCAGGTTATTGATATAGAAATAATGTTTGTGCATAAATGATAGTACTTTCATACTGATAATTAAAGCAAAATTATTCCCTAACCATTCCAAAATATCAAAAACGCACAACGTTTATAATTAAGTTTTCACTTCTGCCGGCACTTCCGTCTTTTTTAACCTTTTATCTGCGTTATACTTGTCCACAAGACTAATCCTTTTACCTTAACTACAACCGTTTTTAACCCTAGTAAGGAAAGCGGTGAAACTCTTCGGCTAGCGTAATTAGAACTCCCAAGACTTTCAGAAAGAGAAGTCAGTGCATTAGACAGATAGTCGGCTATATTACCTTCTTCACCCTTTCTTAATGCATGTTTTTATACTTTTGAAATAATAACAAGTCACAAAAGTAAGTCTTGTCAGAATTTTAAGTAAAACAGTGGCTTCCTTACCCTAGCTTTTCAAGTGACATTACCCGAAACGAGAAAATACTCGAGACTTAGCTATAATTTTATGAATACTTCACTTCAGTTATTCAACTAAAACATTACACAAATCAAAAACTTATATGTAAAATTGTTGAAAAACATCTCGATCACATCAGTTTTCAGATTAAAATTGTACGAAACACTACCAAAATTTACTAAATTTGCGGAATATGTACAAAATATCAATAATCATCATAAATATATTTTCTGGGTCATCTTCAGTATGTACTATAGAAAACATACCTGAACAGTTTCTTTTACGTTTAGCTAAACATTATAGGACATTTCGTCATTTCCCCCATTTCTTAATTTATCAAAAGATACTTTCCAAACACAATAAATAAAGTAATAGCCATAAATTCACATCAATGGAGCATTGGAATAAAAATAGTTTCTTAAGCACAAAGGACGCTATGAAAAATATTCCCCCATCAGTAAAAAGCCTATTCCATCAGCATAAAATAATAACCATCGCCGTCAACGCATATCATTTGCCTGCAAGCGGGCGCTGTAAAGCGCTGTAATATGAAAATAAAAAGTGTTTCCCTGTAAAAAAATTCTAGGAAAGCCCACTACGAGCAATTTCATTCTCTGTAGCGAAATAAAAAATCTGGGTCAGTCATGCTGTATGTACAAATGTTTATATAGAAAAGGATTTAATAGTTCTTAATCTGGATATGACTCGAGCGTAGATTTTGTCTATATTTGATCGTACTCAATTAGAAATAAAAATTTACCACATTTCTACAGTAGCTTAAACAATTTAAAAAATGACAGGCAAATGAAAAAGTAGAACAAACTTTTATAATTTTTTATCAAAACAAATTGTAGTAAACAACGAGAAGGCATACTCTTTTCGTATTTTTACCATACTGTCTAATTACCTATTTATTTATTTTAAAGGAAAAGGTTCACAATTGAAGGTATTTTTTTCGTCTGTTCGGTGTTTAGTCGAATACTCGGCCAAAAGCCAACCATTTAGAAAGTTTTTTTTAGAAATAAGAATAGGTCATGATTCCAAGGTGGTCCCATATTAGTTTTATCATGATGGTGGTTTTTGTGTTACACTTTATAGCGCATTATTTTTCACTTATGTTGACTATCACATCATTGATGAGGTCGTGAAAAATTAATGCATTATTAAATGTAGCTCAATAACGACAAGTAGGACGTTGATAAAATTTGAGTGAGACCATTTCGAAAGCATTTGCTAATAGTTGGAGTCAGTTTCTGCAGTTTTACTGCTCTTAATGATTTGTTGATCCAAACCCCTAACAAATGTTGTTTGCGTTGTTCAGTGTATTTTTATCAATAATACTAATACAAGAAAATATTATAATAAAAAATTAATGAACATCTAGAAAAAAAGAAATTTACGTCCAATAGAGTCACATGTCGACAGCGTAGACAACGATAATAAAATTAAAAATATTTAACAATCCGCAAAAGACTTAGCTTCATAGCTTCATATATAATAGACACAATGACAAACGAACACACGCAAAGATATAACAAATTATAACGCCTTTTTTTGTCGGTTGTCAAATATATATATATATATATAAAAGAAAGTCGCGTTAGTTACACTATTTATAACACAAGAATGGTTTAATTTAAGGTTAAATTTGGTTGAAAATTGATGTAGAGGTAGCTAAAACCAGGTGAAGGATATAGGATAGTTTTTATCCCGTGCGACGTCTTCTCCCGTCGTCTTAAAATAAGAAGAAATAAGGAAAAACAGAATTCAGTTATTTTCCATACAAAATGAACTGGTGGAACGAAGTTTGAAATGGCCTATCCAGTAATCTATACAACATAAAGTAACGGACGTGGCTGCAATTTGATGCGGAATCACGAATGCGCTGCAGAAACTACGGTATCCAGTTATGATCGGCTCTATTGCCACGGTCCCACTTCACCACAAACGAAATAGGAACGTTACTAAGTGGAGTTTTTACAATTCAAATCGTTACATAGTATATTCAAGGAAGTCTTAAGAATTTACGATTTAAAATACGAAAGAAATCTAAAGTAAAATCTAGAAGAAAGTAATTTATTACAGTTAAGTGTGTATTCGCTTGGTTTTGTTATAGAACAGTAAAGTAAGCGAGTGAATGAATTTCACAATCTTAAGTGATGGCTATTGTATAAAAAATCTACTGTGTTAAGTCAACCATTACTTTCTAATGCTAATCCCACGAATTAAGACTAAGTAATTTAATTAGTAGAATAAGTTGAAGTAACTTAAATATTGCTTGTCGTATGTTATTCAACGGCATTATTATATTAAAATAATCTTCATGCTCGTATTTTTAAGAGGCAGCAGAGGTGCAACCACGATTAGCCAAATGTACTACTTAGTCCCACAACGTGATAGACAGCAAATTACGGAGGGTGATATAAGTGGTGACTTTGTCTCTGTATGTCTGTGGGTGCGGGCGCTTGTTGTTGTGTGCGTGTGTGTGTGTGTTTGTCTGTGTGTGTGTGTGTGTGTGTGTGTGTGTGTGTGCGTGTGTGCGTGTGTGTGTGTGTGTGTGTGTGTGCATCATCATAACTTTTAAACGGATTGACCGATTTCTATGCGGTATGTTTGTGAGTTGAAAAGTTTGTAGTTTGAAAGCTATAGTATGGATATAGGACATATATTATCCCCCTATCTAAACAGGTTACTGCGCAGTAAAAATGGATAAAGTAAAATAACTTTAATAAGAGGATGAAGCCGCGGGCAACATCTTCTAAATAAGTGAATAAATAAATACAAACATTTATAGTGTTTCACTTTTATTATAACATTTAACTTATGACACATAAAGGTCGCTTCAGAGAGATCTATAATACAATAACTCTTTACTGTGCACCAAATTTCGAAAAATTACAAATACATCAAATAAAACGTAAATTATAAGATAAACAAAATATTATTCCAGATAATTTCAAATTAATCCTTACATATCCGCGTCACTGACTCCTCACATACAAAAATCAAGAATATAAATTGTCATATACAGAGAGTTTTTCTAAAGTTTAAAAACTCGTTATTTTGTTAAATTTATAAACTCTTCTCACCATTTTTTATTAGAAAATTGGAAAAACCAAATTTTGTATTTGTTGACCGACCCGGGATTCGAACACATGAACCGCTAGACCACAGAGGTGATGATGGTAAAAAAAAATGTTGCTCGAGATCGGATATGTGCCCGGTTGGTGATATGCTTGCCACCTAACATATTGTGGGACTTAGTGTCTTGTAGTCGTGAGTGCTCTGGTTGTGCCTTTGCCTACCTCTTCGGGGATGTGGGCGTGAAGATACTTTCTTTTTCTTCTCACCATGAGCATGTCTGTATTATTAAAATAAGTCGACTTTTTTGAGATCCACCCGAGTACCTCGGTTGTCTCTTGACCCGTGTACTTGTTATCTGACCTATCTCATAAAAAGAATTTAAGTAAAAGTTGAAATAGAACGCCGCTGAATCGCCCCCTTAACATGACATTGTTTGGTACGAATTACTAAACAGTACCGTTTCCAATAACCCCTGAAGGGCGATGACAAGCGGAGTACTTAGCGGACACCCTCGGTCATTAGATGCACTCAGCAGCCAGCGCTCAGTACTAGGTATGCGTTTGAAGTGTAGGCGAAGAGCTAATGGCGCTTTACCTTTGCCTATTTTTAATCGACTTGAATTCGACTGTATTTTTTTTTTGGTATAAATGTATATTACGCGATTACTCGAACAATACCCAGCTGATTTTGATGGTTCTCTTTGAGACAGATAGGTCATGATTTGGAGGTTTTCACATATGTGTTTCATCATGATATGACTAGTCACTAGTGACCAAAGATAAGGTCGCTTGGATAACTGAAAAACTTATGCATTGTTAACGGTAACACAAAAACTGCTAGTAGGATTTCTATATTTTTTTTCTTTTTTTATTTCAAAATTTATAGAAATTTAACCCAAACACAGGGTAAGTGCTAAAATAAAAATATGCTGGTAGGATGTTGGTAAAATGGATGTGGGACAATTTCGGAAATGTTTACTACCTTTGGAAAAATAATTATCAAATCGCGACATGATACCCAATGAAATAGTTGGAGTCGCTTTTTGCAGTTTTACTGTTTTTGATTTTTCAAAAAAACAAAATATCCATATATGAGATTTGTTCAATCTTTGGTCGAATATATAGGGTAGATAGCTCGCTCATTCAACCGGACATCGACTGGTCGACTTTGAACTAAATGGACGGACAAACAGTCGCGAACTAACGCCCGTTGATCATCACGTGTGCAAACCTCATGTTACATAAACTAGAGTGATAGTGATAGTCTACGTAAGACATTAAACGAAGAACCTTCGTTTGAGACCAGAAGTAAGCCGAGGAACCGTGCCAGCGACTCGCATAGGTGCCTGAGCGACCCCGGATTGAAGGTTGGTGACGCTTGTTTGCTTGCTCCTCTATAGACGACCGAAGTTTGACATTCTTCTACCTGATTCTCTTACTCTCACCTCATACAGTCCACTATCTCTTAAAACATCTCCCTGCAGCCATCTCTTGACTTTTGTCATTTTTTGTCTAGCGTTAAAGCAGGACTACGCTATAACATTTTTTCCTGGAAATAATTTATGTGGCAAAACAACATTTGGCGGGTCAGCTAGTAGTTATGTCTTGAATATACTACAAAAAAACAATTAATGAAATCGAGAACTATAGCCTTATATTATACTATACTGTACAGAGGAAACTCTTTATTTACTTAACAGAATAAAATGTAGACTATAATAAGGTACTCTATGTGCTCTATGAGAGAAAAATAGAATACCTACCTACCAAATTTCGATACAATAGATTTAGTAGTTTCAGCAAGAATCACGGACACACACTGACAAACAGACTAAATTTCGAAACCGCTAAAAATGTGTTCTGCTATCCACACAGTTTTTTTCTGCATCTTGTTTCTTTTAATTTCTTTAATATACAGAATTTATCCTTCTACAGTTTTGTAATAAAAATAGATATTATGTTTTCCGGAATATGCCAGACAAGAGGTTTTCGTGACGTATCTATATAACTCTTGTTTAAAAAAATGCCGACATAGGAAAATCTTTATGATATTTGTCTATTTTTCGTATAATATACTAACGGCCTGGTACGTGCTTTGCTACGGATATGACCGTATGAATGACATAACACATCAAAAGAAAAAAAGAAAAAACAACTGAAAAAAGATGCAATATGACAGCGAGGTGTGTGCTGTCATCTAAAAAAGTTAGAATTTGACTGAAAAATACCTACTAACAAAATAATCCGCCATTTTTTGAATTTATTTATTACAACAAATGTAATAAATGAAGAACCGCTGGACCGATTTTATGCAAACTTCACATAAACCATCTAAAAATAGTCCGAACAAAACCTAAATATTTGGTTTGTATAAGTGAGCCCGTTCTTGAGTTATAAAATGACAACGAAAAGTGGCATTGATTTACATATGAATATATATCTTCTTGTCCATACAAATTATCCACTCAGAGACAGCTTTGTACAGTATATACAAATACAACATCCAAAGGCATCCATATGCACTATCAACCCTGGAGGTTTCAGGAGATTCAGTAAATCAATTACATCAGTTATATCCTATACTCAACGGACTCCTCATCAGATGCATTGACCAGCCACAAGCCACTTTCATGCATTTCTAATGTAGACGAAGAGCTGTCGGCTGTTGTTCTATATTAGTTTTTGAATAATCGCCTGTGTGGTCTAGCGGTCCAGGTCTTGGATTTGACTCCAGGTCCAGGTCTTGGACAAACTGGACCTAGTAGATTCTACCACATTTTTAGGAATCACTGTAGATAAAAAGTTACAGTGGGGCCCGCACATTGCAAAACTTGCCATCAAATTGAGCTCAGCAGCTTACGCTCTTAAGATAATAAGGCAGTTAACAGATGTTGACACTGCTAGAATTGTGTATTTTAGTTAGTTCCACAGCATCATGTCTTATGGCGTTCTTCTCTGGGGAAGCTCGGCCGAGGTAAACACAATATTGCAAAAGAGGGATATACGGGCAATTTATAATTTAGGCCCAAGAGTTTCCCTCAGGGAAAAGTTTAAAGAAATAAAAATTCTAACGGTGACTTCTCAATATATTTTTGAAAACTTGATATATGTCTATAAAAATATAAGTTTGTTTAAGAAAAATCGTGATGTACATGCTGTAAACACAAGGAATAAAAACATAATCCCCATCTGAAAAATGTTTCGATTTGACTGAAAAATACCCATTAACAAAATAGTGGATCATTTTATTGAATTCATTTGTGACAAAAAGTGTGATAAAGGAAGAACCGCTATACCGATTTTTTGCAAACTTCACATAAACCATCTACTAAATAGTCTAAATAAGGCCTTAACATTTGGTTTGTATAGGTGAGCCCATTCTTGAGCTATAAAATCCCACCCAAAACATAAATGTGAAAGGCTGCCAAGTTCGATAATATGGAAATACTTCGCCTATAAAAGAAGTAAGATCAAAATAAGTACCAAGTTCCATACACATACCTCAGTTAAAAATAGTTACAGGAATGCACACTTGATTTTCCGCAGTTTGAAAAGTAGAGTCTAAATAAATATCATATCAAATACCTAAAATTCTAATACTTACAGAAACGCAAACCTGTTTTTTCAGCAGTTTCCTGATAACATTTTTTTATTTTTTTCTGTACTTTTTAATGATGTTACTTGGCAAGTTTTCACACACATTGTTATAAATTTACTAGACGCTATGTGTCAAGTATATAATTTTTTATTAAAACTTGCCAAGTAACATCACTAAAAAGTACAGAAAAAAAATAAAAAATGTTAACATTTTTAATTATTTATACGGGATACTCACGATCTCTTTTTATTTTATTTGTGAGTCCCGTCGTGACCACGGCCTATGCAACTAGGCCGAAATATCGACAAATAAAATAAAAAGAGATTGTGAGTATCCCGTATAAATAATTAAAAATGTTATTAATTCGCGACGATTTAAGTTTAAAATCCTATAATAAAAAATGTTATCAGGAAACTGCTTTTAGTTCCTTAGGGGTATAAATTTACAGCTTCATTATTTTGAAACTGACTCACACTTGGCCATTTTCAGATTTTTCCCTTTACCTTGACCTAAAGACCTATCTCCATGCCAAATTTCAAGTCAATAAGACCATTGGAAGTCGTCTAGGTTTTTGATGAGTGAGTCAGTCAGTCAGTGAGTGTATAGTAAAAATAGCAATTTTCTGACGTCAATATTTCAAGAAATACAATAGGTATATTAATGAAATTTTGTATTTTAGATAAATAAGGAGGTCTCAACAGATACTAGAAATTTCAAATGC
>NJDC01000050.1:16984-28651 GCA_002245475.1 Calephelis virginiensis | reverse complement strand
AGTTTCCTTGCATTGTCTATTGATCTCAAATTATTGTCCTATTGAGCATATTTTACTCGTAACCAAACGTATGTATTAAAGTGATTGTTTTATTATTTTTTGACAGCTTATTTTTAGCCTTCTTCTAAAAATGATTATTTTAATGTATGCTAATTTATTCCACCGCCGTTTGTTATCCCATTTTATTTCTTTCAAATAACATACTTCCGAGGTAGTCTCGTTAACAACATATCTGAATTTGATAATGAAAATCGTGGAAAATATTCAATTTTTTGTTTACCTTTGAATTAAATTCATTTGCAGAACACACGAGCAAAAAAATCTTACAAAATTATTATTTTCCCCGTGTTGGTCCGGGCTCCTTTGTAGAATAGACCATCTGCCTTCCTTGCCAGGCAGCTCGTAAAAGGCGAGCATAGGCTCACCATCACTAACACCGTGACATCTGACTAAGTGGTAGAGTTTAGCAGCGACTCGCCCGGATTGGTACCACCGCCTTACCTATTCCTGCCGCCATAACGTCCTGACGTGTTCCGGTTCGGAGGGTAAGGTAGCCGGTAAACTTAAGCTCAAAGCCTAACATCCCGGCCTCAGGTTGGCAACGGACCATTACCACCTTTGGTGTCTCTAGGCGGCGTGAATTTCTTAACATCAGGAAATCCGTCTGCTTGTTTGCCTTCCAATGTCTCAAAAAAAAATTATGTACAAATTCTATTCCATATTTGAACATTTACAGAATTTATTTTGAATGGCAACGAAATTCAAGTCGTGTTTTAACTATTGTGCCATGCACCGATTTTTTTGCCTAGAAGGTTCACATGATTGAAATCATCTGGGCAGCATGACGACCCTCGCACGACTACGCGCGGCTATGGCGTACGAAATTGAAAAACTGGGTCAAAAGGAAAGTGGAGGTTTGTTCTAATATACTTTCACGTTTTCAAATATTTTTTTGCACAAGTTAACAATTTAAGCTCATTCGTAAGATTTTATCAACGACGCTTCCAAAACCCTTTGAGCTTGGAGTTGTGAGTTTTTCCTTAGCGTCGGACCGGGGTATATGGTGTCCATATCTTAAAGTTACTCTCTTACCACCAGGAAAGCAATTTTATTTTGTCTTATCAAAAAAGTAACAATAAAACAACGTAAGGTGAGATACTACCTCTTTAATAAATCTTCAAAAAGTCTGTGACAGTAGACAGGAGTATATGTCTAAATGTAAGAAACAGGCACTTATAATTTAGAAATTATGAAGTTTTTTAAACTAATACAGTATTAATCTTTAACATATATTTTTGGATATTATATTTATTGATTATTGTTTTTCAATAATATCAAAGCAATCAAAATTATTCCCACGCTAGTAGCTGGTGTAGTCATACTTGCTGACTCTGAAACAAAAGTAATAATTTAAATAACCATTACTTTCATCAAGCGTGCTTTCTTTTGGGTTGTCTTTCAAGCGTTTACGCATGTACTGCACCAGTAACATGCTGATTTTATTTCAAAATCACAATCAGAAAATACTTTATTCACGTGAACCACACAAGTGGTACTTGTGCGCGTCGACATTTTTATGAACTACCACACTGAGAATATCTGGCGAAAGAAACTCTGAGGCCTTATCTTTTTTTAATAGTAATAGTTACATTATAAACTAGATAAAAAAATACACAGTGCAATTTAATTTTAACTTAAATTAAAGTTACAACAAATCACATTACATATTGCAGTGGGAGATTGAAACTTCTATTCCCAAGAATATTCGTCTTCCAAATGCTCTGAGACCTTATAATAGCCTTTCTTACATAATTTTTCTTTATATATTTTTTAAATTTATTAAAAGGTAGATCTCTAATACCAATGGGCAGTTTAGAGTAGAAACGTATACAACGACCCATTAAGAATTTACTAATTTTATGGAGACAAGTATATTAGACGGTAAGGTAATATATAAGCAACAAATGATGAATGATACAACTAATGATGAAATAATAACATAAGGGATACCCACCATATTGTATTGTTCGCGGATAACGCTTCACTTATATTTAAAGTGAAAAGATAAATAGGTAAGTATGAAAAAGTGAACAACGTGATATCCAAAGTCGTACATTGGTTCACAGTTAACAATCTTCTTTTAAACGGTAATAAGACATTAGACATTGAAAATGTAATACACTACGTCATTATGCATATTTCCTAATTGAGAAAAAGATACGAAACCTCTGAATATAATTTCTCGGTGTGTATAAAATGGTATCTTACAACAAAATCCTTTTGAGGCTTTGCTTTTTAATTCCATACAAATTCAGAGGCGCGCAGTTGATATAAACGATTTTTTAGAAACGATTGATCTTCAACTGGGTGTATTCTTAATTTGTCCGCTATAGTCAAATAAGACAAACTCGTAGGAACAAATGATTTCGTCACTTTTATCAATTACATGTTATAAGGCAGCAAACAAGCATTCAGTTCTACTGATCTCTCACGGATGATCACTGATGGATATCAAACCTATTGTGAAAGTCTACCAGCTACCTTTCAAACCAGAACATGAGAGAGTAATTATGGTGACAGGAGTAGGCAAAGCAGTTAATCCTACCCGGGCAAGTTGCAACACAGCACTATGCATTGAGTCAATGCAAAAGATTCATTTAAGCTATGCTGGATTTTTAAGAGCTGTAACACAGGGAATCAAATGGTATTTTCCATTAAGGGGAGCTTTTGGGGAATTAATCAATCTGCAATACCTACATATCTCTTTAAAAAAATGTTTCTATCACCTACTACCTGTAGGTATATATACAGCAATTCTGCTGGTACTCGCCGCCAAAACTTTTCTTACCTTGAAGTTTGTGATGTTAAAACAGCGCAGATGAAACTAGAAAGTCAAGTAAGTGTAGCTACGTGTAATTGCTTATGTATTTGTAACTAGCGATTACCAGTGAGAACGTACACATATTGAAGTGACCTTTCGTGGTTACACAAGGTTTTTCCGATGTAAAAGGTGTCCTCAATATTGACATGACCGCCGATACGGCATACAATTTGCTATAATCCAGTCGACATTTTTTACAGTGAACAAAGAGACGAAAATTTTAGTATTCTTATTATTTGATTTTGTATCCTGTATACAATAAGAACAATACGTAGCAACTCATGCTTTTTTCACTATTTCACTTAAAAATTTAGTTTGATATAATAAGACATATAGACTAGACGAAGATAAGTCTATGTACTTACTTCGGTATTAGGATTACGGATATCGTCAGAACTAAAATGTGTAATTTTTTTTTTATGATATTGGAAGGCAAACAAGCAGACGGATTTCCTGATTGAAAGAAATTCACGCCGCCTAGAGACACCAAAGGTGGTAATGGTGCGTTGCCAACCTGAGGACAGGATGTTAGGCCTCGAGCAAAAGGAAGTTTACCGGCTACCTTACCCTCCGAACCGGAACACGTCATGACATTATGGCGCCAGGAATAGGTAAGGCGGTGGTACCAATCCGGGCGAGTCGCTGCTAAGCTCTACCACCTAGTAATGTTCTTATAATAAAAAAAACTTACTTCCTTATATTCATTGATGCAATCCTCGATGGCAGCTGTTTTGTTTGTGAGACACTCTGATCTTTGCTCGGTAGGGTTGTCTGAAAATTAATCATATTTTTTTCAAACAAACTAAAGTAATCCTTATTTCCTTTAGTCATCATCACGCGTGAATGGGATGAACCAATTCTGCTTATTATTTTTTTGTTGTGTTAGTTACTGTTAGTAAAATGTTCATATGAAAAAGTAATTGATTAGACAGGACAACGTCTAGAAATAAATATTAACCAGTTCTTAAAGCGATAAATAGAGGATTGTATGCGATGGTCAGCATTTTGTGAATGTCTGACCCCTTGCCATGAGTTTTACCGTCTCTGTAATTAGTCACAAAATTAATACGCAAATCTTGGGACCCGTTTTTACGGAAATTGCGAGTATGGTGGAGTTTTAAAATTTGACACACTTATGGTTGATGTGTCGGAGAAGTGCATCACGCTAATATTTTTCAATAATCATTCTTACAAAAAGCAATAGATACACATACATACGTATATATCTTCACGCTAAGTCCCTTACGGGGTAGGCAGAGAGTATCGAGTGCCAGACCTCACAATCCTGACAAACCTGTCTGGCTTCCTTCTCATTAATTACTCATTTTATACAAACACGCCGGTTTCGGATACTCTTGACACCACCCTCGGACAATATCCGAGTGATTTGACCGTGGAATGTCAACCTTGGTCTCTCCGGGTATCTACATCCATCCACATTCGCATTGTATATCTGTTTTGTCAATCTTTCATCAGTCATTCTTTCCACATGACCGATCTAACGGAGCACGCCCTTTCGCATTTTAACACCAACACTTTCTTTCAAACCCACTATTTCTCGGATTTCACTATTACGAATGCGGTCAGCAAGCGTCACGCCACAGACGCTCTCATTTTGACCGCATTTATCCTACTTTCTTGCTCTTTCTGACATACCCAACTCTCGCTTCCATACAATAAGTTTGGGATAAGCACAGAATTATGCAAAGCGAGTCTAGCTTTTTGACTCAAAACCTCGCTTTAAAATAGCTTACCCAACGCTCCATTCACACTATTCCCTGCACACACTCTTCTCTCTATATCCGCGGTGTACCTTTGCATTTCTTTAAGAATATGCATATTGCGCGGCCTTGAATAAAGAACACTGTGTGATGCGAATACATTCGTTTATATAATTCTAGCTTATATAAACAAGTGATATGCATCTATCTAAACTATTGAAAATCACATATGACTAATGAGTTCGGAAAAAATAATTTTTAGCAACCAAAATCTCATTACCAGTCATGTCCCATTTTTCATTTTTGTATACATTTCATTTTATATAGCTAAATCCCTTTTAAAGAACATACTTTTATGCTAATATTCTAAAATAAGGATTAATTTCTGAGTCTTTAAAACAAATGATTCAACATAAAGAACATAAACTGATAAAAATAAATGCAGTTAAACTTTATCCTAGGATAATTTCATATTTACCATTTCAAAAATATTTGCCTTAATTTCTTAACTTAAATTTAGAGATAGCATAGTCTTAAATACATAGACATGACCGTGCTAGTCTACCCTTGATCATGGACAGTTACTTTACTCTTTGCCCTTGACATCCGACTAGCTTAGGTGTGGTAAAGAACAGAATTTTTGGCGTCACATTTGAAAAACTCATCTTTAAAGTGCTTTCGAAGAAATAGTAGCTAATTACGATTTTCCACTTTAAAAATAAGTATAATGATATAGTTATCTTTTTATATTGACACTGTAATAACAGTGAACATTATAACTACTTTGAGATCACGTAAGTAGAAGTTTAATATTTCTGGTAAATAACTAATTATTCAACAAAATGTTCGAAATCCTAATTACAGTTTTCCTATTTACCATATTCACCATTTTTTAGGTAGATGGTAATGAGTGAATTTGAAAAATAGTAATTGTAATCATTTTTGGTTGTATTTCATTCTGCTTAAAAACCAGTCCTTTATTACCTGACCGCCTACATAATTTTTTTAAATATAAACATTATATTTTTATAAGTAAGAATTAAATATATATGTAGGTCAAAAACAAATTGAAAATGTCAATAAAGAAATGGAGAATAACAATGAAATAATTGAGTTTAATTCTGAAATCCTGTTATATTAAAATTTAACATTTTGTCCAAACTGAATTGTCAGCAAAATATTCCTCAATCTTATAATAAGCTTTTCTCGTTAGGGTATTTTTGATATAATTTTTAAAACTTGTTTCCTGTATTAGTACAGCTATCTTATTTTTATTTCTTGTGTTTACACTGTGTATATCCCTATTTTTGTGATTTTTTTTTTGTAAATGAATCTATATTTTTTTGACGTACATTACATTTTCATATATATATATATGTAACCTAGGTACATTCATAATGTTAATCTCCTTATACAGTTGTCTTAGAGATGATCCACCCTCAAAGTTATAAGTTGCTCAAATTCAAATTCAAATTCAAAATAGCTTTTATTACGTAGATCTATATAAAGATTCTTGTAACGCGTCTATATAATTCTAAAAACTACCACCGGATCGGAACGCGGCCACGGCTCGTATTGCACGTTTTTGAATAATAAAAATTGTATCAATATCAGCAGCTCTGCCTCATAATAAAATGTTGTATGTCAAATGATTGTGAAAATTACTAAAAAAGACAAGTCTCGCAGTCTGTACCTCCGTAAGCTTTCTGATTTTCCTAGTTTTAGAGTTTTTTTTTGTCAGGTTTGTTATTTAGGGTAATTTAGAATCTATTGTGAGGCGGAGGAAAGTTGTTTCAGTAATTAGTTCGAATTTCTCATTATTTAATTTTATAGCGGAATTAGTTTGAGCAGATCTTACATTTTGGAGTACAAATTTTACACATTTGGTCTTACTGGCATTACAAACTAAATTGTTTGCATCAAACCATTTCTGGTGAAAGCGTGTTATTTACTTCGTCACAATCTGGGTCATTTCTTTGCACTTCAAAAATTAAAGGTGTGTCATCAGCAACAAACACAATTTCACTTACGTCCTGTATTACGGCTGGTAGATCATTAATGTAGATCAGAAAAAAGGCCACAAAATAGATGCTGGCCGTAATGTGCTTGTTTCATTAGCAAGGTTTTATGATTCACACAATCAAATGGTTTTTACAAATCACAAAAGATACCTATTGCATCACATTTTTGTTCCTACGCTTCCATTACGTAAGTTATTAATTGAACTGCTAATCTTTAGTTGAGCGACCCTTTGTAAACACATATTGCTAATTTGAAAGTAATTTATTTATATTAAAGTATGCCAACATTTGAGTATAAATGAGTTTCTCAAAAACCTTGCTAAGTACCGGCAAAATCAGATACAGGCCTATAATTAGTATAGTCTGTTTTATCGCCTGATTTAAAAAGTGGCACGACTTTGCTTATTTTTATACTATCAGGGAATGTCCCTTCGTCAACACAATCATTAAAAATATAGCTAAGGTATGGTGGTATAATACTTTTATTAGAATACACAAACTTTACAAACATACCCCAAATATCTTCACTACATTTTAGTTTTAGTGACTTAAAGGTCTTTTAAACTATTTCCTCGGGGCTTACATGATGAAATACAAATGAGCTTTTACAACTATTTACATTTTGTTTCAAAAAGGTTTCTGCGGTATTAGGAGAAGAATTAAGTGTCTCTCTCTTATATATATTATATATATTAACTCTTTATTGTACTCAACTGATATTTGATACAAAAAAAATACTTAAAAGTAAAAAGAAAAACAAAGTACAAAAGGCGAGCTTATCTCTAATAAAAGAAATTTCTTCCAGCCAACCCGTAAAAGGAAAGTACTAAAAAAAATAAAATAAGTAGACTTGGTGTACAAATATATAAACTACTAAATATATACTATTGAATGAATTAAAACACATAAAATAAAATAAAAATAACAAAAGAGATAAACAAAATTAAACTAAACATATACCTAAAGTAAAATTATATGAACGAATTGAGAATCAAAGCTATGTCAAACAAATGCTCTTTTGGATGTTTCTTGAAAGAATCAAGAGTTCAACTGAATCAAGATCTGTCATATTAACTGTAACGCTAGAAGAGAATTGTTCGAATTCTTTAGCGATATCTATATCAGATGTGACAATACCCTTACTTGTCTTTAGCTTATATTCAGGAATTCGGTCTTTCACGTTTCCAAATTCTCTGTTTATAATTTTTCAAACAGCTTTCTGTTTGTCTTTGGAATCTTTGATTTCTTTTCTTATATTTAAAGCTTTGGCAGAAAGACAAACTTTCCTAAATAGCTTTGAATACTTTTTGACATATTCTAAAAAATAAATATTTTGAACTTTTGGGCGTACAGGTCATATAAAGTATCACGGCTTTTGTAGATACCAGGCGTTGCCCAATTACTAAATTTAAGTTTCGTTTTAATATAAACATTGGTTAGCTTAAAAGATTTTTTAAATTCATCATTTTAAATACTAAAAAACTCCCCAGAGATGGTTGCACTTGAATTAAAACTATCATTGGACAGTAGATACGAAATTCAGTGATGGCTCTTTTTTTGTATTAAGAAGGTACCATGGTTTTCTTTAATGTTATTAAAACTCACCACTTGACCGCTGTGGCCGAAACTTAAACAGTTTATTATAGCTGAATTAGTTATATCACTATTACTAAAAACATTATCGATGCAGGTAGCTATAGTAGCTGTTATTCGTGTTGGTTCATTAAATAATGATGTCAAACTCTATGAGTTAAATAAAGCAATAAGTCTTCTTGAGAAGCTAGTAACTTTAAGAATATTTATGTTATAGTCACCACATACAGTTAAAAATTTATTTTTCTTAGGGTCACTTGCACGTTCCTGAGTTAAATATTTAACACTGAGTTAGCGTCTAACTAGAGTTAAATCACCTCAGATTTGACAATTTAACTCAATATTAACTGTAACCCGGGAATGTGCAAGTGGCCCTTACTTATTAATTTTAATACGTCCTCCATTACTGTCTCAAATGCATCAAAATTTTCATTGGGATTTTCACCTTGTGGAGGCCTATACACACAGACTATGATGTGATCTTGCATTTCAATGCACGATATTTCAATGCTATTTTCAACCGACATAGAAGTGATATCTTTTCTTTCTTTAAACTTAATGGTACTTCCGCAAAATATTATAGAGCCACCCCTTCTTCTAGTTTTCCTACAAAAAACACTATCTACGTCATAATTTTTAAATGGGACAGTAGCTTCATGTACTCTTAACGGATATTCAGTAACACAAAATAAATCTATATCAATTTTTTCCAGAAAAAGCTCTACTTCTAACTGTTTGCCGACAATACAATATATTATAGTTATCATATTATTGTACTCATGCTCAACGTCAATTCCAATAGGATTGTGAATTTCTTCTATGATTTGTCTTCTTTTATCTGGATAAGAACTTATTAACATTTCGAAAAATCTTTTCGAGAAACATGGTTCAATTGATGACAACAAGCTGCAACATTTCCTGTAATTTTGTATGGAAATTTGTAGCCATGTCCATGACTTCTTTCGGTTATTTAGTAACGGCCTGTATAAATGTAAACATCATAACAACATTTATGAACGGGCCATTGCTAAGTATTAATAGCATTTTTGTAACTTAAACAAATTGATATACGTTTTTTAACAAACTTGAAACTTGAAATATGAAGTCCATTTAAATGGATAAAAATCTGAACACTAATTTGCAATTACATTTTTTTTATTTTTTCCAAGGAAAGCTTTTTAAATTAAAGTATAGTAGTTGGAACGTGTAAAGCATAAGATTTTTAATGCACCATTTTTGTAGTGTTTGTAGTAGATAATGAATAAAAAAGATGAAAGGCTTTCCCAAAACGGTCCCAATTTTGTTAGTCTTCTCCTTAACAATGTTTCTTTACAAGAAGTACGTAACGTTCTAGTTCAAGTAAATATTCCTTTAAACTGTACTGTACATAAATAAAACGTTGTGAGAACAAGAAGCGAATTAAGTGCTATATGCGTTATCACCCAGTTACTTCAAGCTAATAAAGATCAATCTCAAACTCAAATTACATTATTTTTGTAGATAAGACATCTTTCACTTAAACTAAGTCATGGTTAATATAAAGTCATTGTTGATGTTACATAAATAAGGTTATACATTCACAAACATCTTGTTTTTATGATATTAAAGGCAAACAAGCAGACGGATTTCCTGATGGTAAGAAATTCACGCAGCCGAGAAACACCAAAAACTCCAAATAAATATTCCTTTTGGAGTTCGAAAAGTAAGTTAATGATGGGTAATCATTATAAGCTAATGTTACTAACTCTTTGATGGGCTGATAAAGAATTCAAATGTGATTGGATGACTATAATTTTAGGTTACCTAAACTTTCTTTAATTTATAAAAAAGAAAATTTGACAACAGCAAACTAATCATCACAACCATTTAAGTTGTCAAATATTGTAAATTTGAGTTTATATCAGTGATTTAATAGGATTATTGAAGATAAGATTTGGAAAAAAATATAGTAAAAATAGAAAATATATTAATAATAATATATTTACATAAAGATAATTTTAAGGTTAGGTTAGGTTAGTTAATATATCCCCCCCGAGGGTCCGAGCCTTGTCGTGTTGCACAATTTTAACCCGATTTTAGTATTTCTACGTATTATAGTAATTGACTAATATTTGCAACAGAAGCATATAGTTTGCTAAATTAGGTCAGATTTAATTTGTATTATTTATCAAGGAATGCTTATTTATTACTAAGAAAGATCATGGCCCATAATCTGACCCGGTTGGTAAAAGTATGCGTACACAAACTGTATTAGTTTTAAATTATGTAGTGATAAGCCACATTTTTTATTGTGAAACCATCTTTAATATAATCCATGGAGATAACACGTAACAGTTGAACAAAGTTTTAATATTTTAGTTTTCCCCGTGTTGGTCCGGAGCGAATCGTCCGGATTGGTACCACCGCCTTACCTATGCCAGCCGCCATAACGTCATGACGTGTTCCGGTTCGGAGGGTAAGATAGCCGGTAAACTTACTTTTGCTCGAGGCCTAACATCCCAGCCTCAGGTTGGCAATGCACTATTATCACCTTTGGTGTGTCTGGTGTGAATTTCTTAACATCAGGAAGTACGTCTGCGTGTTTGCCTTCCAATATCATAAAAAAAATATTTTATGTGCTTTTAATTGTATGAAAACTGTTTCTTCTGTAGTTCTTCTGTTGTTTCTGTAGTTCAGACTTTTGTCATACAAAAATATCTAGATCAATTATTAAGAACACAAAAACGTGGTGTCTCTGTCGCACAGCAGGTAGAATTTATTGTTACGCTCGCGCTCGCGCACACTTTACCCCTTGCAGTCCCTCGTCACTTCTTGTTGCTAATATATTGTTCATATTATATAATATATTGTTAATATTATATACTGTATTATTAATAATACATTTTTTATTATTATTTAGTTATTGTATGTTTTATTGTTATTTTTTAAAAATTAAATATAAAGAAAAAATTTACATGTTTTAATTATTTCACCGAAATTCCCAATACCTACAGTGATGCGACATACACCGTAGCAAACTATGACTATTTCTCTTTACAGCCTTAATACAGCCTTATTTGGTTTTTGTACGCCATGGGTATGGTTTCCATAGTGCTAAAGCGTTACCTTTCTCCTGTATTCGTTCTTTTTTCTTTATTTAGTTAATATCTCCACTTACCTCTAAATTTACACTACTTATAGTTCTATTTCTAAAGCTGCTGGTAATTTATTACGAAAATGTCTTCGATAAAATGACTCTCACGGAGGATTCCCTGTAGAACTATGTGAAGGGAAATTATACATGACTTGGTAATTTTTCCTGTTTTCCAAATGGCTTATTGACAGCATATTTAAGATATTTTTGTTTCACTATTTCAATTCACATTCATTTAGAGCAGAGGTTCCCAAACTTATTTCATGTAACGCCCACACTGAAAATCAGTTGTTTTGTAGCGCCCCCCCCCCCCCCCCC
>NJDC01000050.1:0-12513 GCA_002245475.1 Calephelis virginiensis | reverse complement strand
ATATACTAGCTGCTACCTGCGGCTTCGCCCGCGTTTTCACAGAAACCCGGTGTGCGATCGGGATTTAAAATAGCCTATATGTTAATCCAGGTCACAATCTATCTGTCTTACCAATTTCAGACAAATTCCGTTCAGCCATTCGAGCGTGAAAGAGTAACAAACATCCATACATCCATACTTACAAACTTTCGCATTTATAATATTAATAGGCATTATTAGCAATATTAGCATTTATAATATTAATTAATTTATAATATCACACCACTTTCTTTACAGATTTACTTGAAAAGTTGCTTCGTCTCCAGCTAAGTACTCTGCTCGCCCACAAAGTTCGATGAAGTTGTAAAAACCGTGGGTTGGCAAATATTAGTAAATATTACCGTGTACTTATAAGCTTTTTAATTAGCTGTTATCATTTGTCCTGTTTTTGACAATAATTAAATAACGGTATGCTAATGTAACACTATATTAATCATTATTTATGTAAACGTAGAATTCTAGATAACGGAAATACATACTTATTTTTCGATAAGCAATGTTAATTGTTAGTGTGTGTTATGCTTATTTATACGAATACATTGACTCACATTTAAAAAGATAACAAAGTCCCAAATATAATGTAATTGTGAATAATATGTAACTGATATTCAGTTACAAATTACAATAAGGTGTTTTCAACTCTGCAGTATAGCTATCCTAAAAAATATTGATTAATTATATCATAAAAATGCTACATCCAAATCACGAAGAGTTCAGATGCGGTTTATAACTGTACTTACTACTACTTGCCTCCTCCAATGAGAGAGAAAGTGTGTGTGAAAATTTGAAACAGCCATCTAAATCAAAACAGATAGTATATTGGCCTACTCTGTGAGGTTCCAGAGGTGTAGATATGCGCAATTAGAAGATGTATATCAGTAGTTGTGGCCGCGATTTAACGACAAGTTATTAGGCGAATTGTAGTTTTTTTTTTTTCAAAAATACGCAGCATAAGTAACTTCTTATTGAATCAGCTACCTTTCAATGAAACCTTTCTAGTCGTTTTGGAAATTAGGGAACCAACAAACAGACAGACAGTAAAAAAAATTAAATATAAAACGAATATACACTCTTATGCATGTAGTAAAAAACAAGATAATTTTATTAATGACTGTACGGGTGTATAGATTTAGTTGTTTTTTGTGTGTTCTGTCTCGATTAATGTATGTGTGTCTTCATTGTTTTCTTGGTGCTGTAAAAAATATAAACTAGTACTAGGATTTTTTATATAAGGTGTCAGTATTGTGTACTTTTTTTTCATATTGATTACCACCTCATCAACTTCAGCTCCATTGCCAGCATAGAACTAGGGAATAGGGAATACAAATGAAAATCAGCGTTTCGCAGTCAGCTTCCGGCCACTGATGAAACACTATCTGAATTTGTTTCCTTTTGCCAAACATTTTTTTTTTAGAATTAAACTTTTTTTATTACTAAATAACCCTTTAGATTAATACCTTGTACCCCTTGGGGTTAATACTTAGATTTTGCGGCTCCATTATAATATGAGGGGGGAGTGGTCATCCGGGACTCTCACCAACCAGAGGAAACGCAGCAGCAACCCCACTATTTCGAGCCGGTGTTAAGTGAGATAGTGGTACGTCCCCGTACGTGCCAACCCATTAAGCTGCAACCATACAGGCAAACAGCATGGCACTACCACTCAGAAAGGTAACTGATTGCACTAGTGGAACAATCTGGTGAGAAGGTCCAAAAACCCCAAGCTTTTGGATCGTCACACCAGTGGGCGATGAGGTCGTCACGTTCCTACGCCTGCCTGGCATGGTTGTTCTCTAGAAATGGCTCCGGTGTGTACTTGTAATATGGCACTTCAGACAATATAAGACCGTATCGGAGAGCAAGTTGCTTGTGAATAATTTTGGTTAAAATTGGCAAGACGAGAATAACCGAAAATAATATGTCGTATTGACTTACCAGGATGACGACACGCCCGACATATTATGTCAACAGTGCGATCCTTCATGATGTATTTCCGGTAGTTATTAGTCTCGACAACCTCGTCAGCAATAACACGGGTAAAACCTTCGGTTTCTACAAAAATATCACCTAATCACAACCAAGAGACGGACACCAGTAAATCAATATCAGACCCATACAAAACCTGATGGATCCTGATTTTCCACAGATCTAAGCGGTCCTGCGTGCTAAGTACCTTCGGTTTACGCCAGTCCTGTTTGGCTATTGAGAGTGGGGTTAATCCGTTATTCATTGCCACTACGTCACGATGCATTCCACACTCAACTTGAATCTATTCCCTGAGATTATATATTTCACGGTTATGAAGGTTTTTGACGTTAAGAAAGCCACGGCCCCCACATTTCCGTGGAATATATAAACTCATTACGAATGAGCGTGGATGAGCGGCCAAAGAAACGTTCTTTTCCCAACTATTTAACATCCCGATCATGTATACCCAAGCCATCCGGCGTTCTAAGGTATCTACAAGTTTCAACTTCGGCGAGAGATCACAGAGGCATTGTTTCTGAAAGCCGTAAGTATTCACTATTTACAACCTTGTCCTTTTGTACATGCATGACTGCACACTTATCTACACCAAACTCTATCTTAATGTTACTACTAAACATTTGAGTAGCATTTAGTAATAACATCAAGTCTGGTTTATTTGGTGCAAATAGCTTCAGGTCATCTATGTACAAAAGATGAGAAATTATCTCACCCCGTCTATGAAACCGATAGCCATCCTTTGAGTCCCTTAAGAAAGTACTTAACGTGCTCAAAGCAAAGCAAAACCATAAGGGACTCAGACTATCTCCCTGAAACATTACTAGCTCGATCCTTTTCTTTTATTTATTTATTCACATGGACCTATACAAAGATTCTTGTGACGCGTCTATATAATTCTAAAAACTACCACCGGATCGGAATGCTGAGAAGATCTGACGAAAGAAACTCAGCGGGCTTGTCTTTTTTTCTTATAAATAAAATTTACAAAAGTATATTACATTTAATTAATTTGTAGAGATTGTATGAGAAGCAATTAATCCCAAGCATTTCTGTCTTCTAAATATTCTGAAATCTTATAATAACCTTTACCATACAACTAAGATTTTATACATTTTTTATTTATTTAATGGTAAGTTTTTAATATGCTCGGGAAGTTTATTGTAAAAACGTATACATTGGCCCATAAAAGAATAACCGATTCTGTGGAGACGAGACTTATGCACTACAAGATTGTTTTTATTCCTCGTGTTTACCGCATGTACATCACAATTTTTCTTAAACGAATTTATATTTTTTTGGATACTTTGGATAGTAAATTTTCAAAAATATGTTGAGAGGTCACCGTTAGAATATTTATTCCTTATAAGTTCGGAGCTATGAAAATTCCCTGCACTACCTGGTATGCAAGTAGCCGTGGCCCAATGCCGCATACACAAATGAAGAAAAGAACACAGAGTTGCGTTGCCTTTGTACAAATTAAATACTCGTCTCAGCCATGTTTGCGGCGCTGAAACGTAGACCTTCTTATAGTCAATCAGTGGAGAGACTCTTCCGACCCTTGCGAACTTGTTGGTTAAGGTTAAGCGAACTTGTTCGACCTCTTTTTTGTGTACGTTACTCGATTTCTCCGTCTTTTGTTAACTGTTTTATAAAGATTTTTATTTGAAAGATGATACTTATGAGGTAGGCCCCGCACTACGGCTTATGTCAAATATAAATATAAGAAGACAAACAGTTAAAACAAGTTTCAACTGATTAGAAATATGGATAGGTTATGTACCCACATTGCAACAGCAGCATCTTAGGTTTTTGTAAGTCCGTTTCCATATCCCGAAACAAAATAACGTCCCATGAAAATCCACTCAAATCTTAAATGTGTAGCTGTTCGTTCAAACATTCGAATTATTTCGAAATACAAAAACGTTCGAAATTTTTTCGAAATGAAATTCGGTAACAAACTTCCGAATGTAAGTGGCGGGCCTAAGATAAGATGTTAAAGTTGTTCAAATGATTAAATGAAGAAACACTTGTACAAGTAACAGTACTAGACAAACTACAAAAAAGAGAAAAGAGTAAAGAAACAGTACAAGTGTTTCGTAGAAAATATCAAATATATAATATTAAAGTTGTAATCGCCTCTGTGGTCTTAGGTCCGGGTGTTGGACTTGACTTCATGAGGTCCCGGGTTCGAATCCCGGGTCGGCCAACAAAAAGAAACTTGGATTTTTCCAATTTTCTAATAAAAAAAAATGTTGGTCGGGATTGGAAATGTGCCCGGTTGGCGATAGGCTTGCCACCTTGTGGGACTTAGTGTCTTCGGCTAGTCGTGGGTGCCCTGGTTGTGCCTCTGCCTACCTCTTCGGGGATATGGGCGTGAAGATACTTTACTTTAAAGTTGTACTAGATGTTGTCCAGTGCAAATAAATGAAAAGAATGTTAAAAGATAATTAGGCGTAGTAAAACTGCAAAAACCAACCCCAGCTATTTCATTGCATACCACGTCGGTTCCGAAATGGTCCCACATAAATTTTAATAACAGAGGATATTACAAAAACTAGTAGTTTTTGAGCCTACACTACTACCTAATAATGCATATTATTTTTACTTAGATACTAGGGTACTAAAAAAAACAAGTCGGACCATGACAAAACTATCACCACTAAAAAATACCAACGAAATCGGTTGACTATTGGCCAAGTATCTCGTAAAAACATACAATTTAATTGAGAACTTCCTTTTTTGGAGTCGGTTAAAAGAAGTAAATTGTATAAGTGAAACTTGAAGGAAATACAAGTACACAACTACAAACGTCTCAAGAGTTTTCTTGAAGTGAAGCTGTAGGAGGCACTTTATAAGTTCTTTGCTCTGTTAACTGGAAAGTGGAGTAACTTCACGTATGCTGGAGACGGTAACTTCTAGTTAATTAATGGTCAAGATATGTTTGAACACCGCTAAGCATTTTGCAATTGAATAGGTTTTACTTTTTACAAGTAAAAGTTCACATTATCATTGGACTGGCTTGTTGGTCGAAGGGCTAGTGTACACGGCTAGCCAACCCGACGCGGACGGGGCGTACCCGTGCTATGAACCAAAACATTAAAGTTTTTAATATTCGCATAGGTGTATTTTTACATCAAAGTCTACCTATGAACGCATACCTTTCGATGTCAATTTCACTACAAGGTAAACAGAGGGCTCAAATTATAATAATAATAATAAAACTCTTTATTCTACAACAAAAACATATTAAAAGTACTACAACTATTACAACAGTAAGTAGATTATACAAATGGCGTTTTTATCGCTACATACATACATACATACATACATACATACATATCTTCACGCCAAGTCCCTTACGCGGTAGGCATGCCGTTTCGCATTTTAACACCAACACTTTCTTTCAATTCCCCTCTTTATCTGATACCACTGTTACGAATGCGGTCAGCGAGCGTTACACCACAGATTTTCAATAGAGCTCTCATTTCGACCGCATTTATCCTACTTTCATGCTCTTTCTGACATACCCAACTCTCACTTCCATACAATAACGCTGGGATAAGCACAGAATTATGGAAAGCGAGTCTAGCTTTTCGACTCAAAACCTCTTCCAAACAACCAATTATGTCAGTTTTAAGCATTTTTTATCTACAAATTACTATAAATTACTTACTATAAATTTAAAAAACCTTCCATGTACAAATTATTACACAAAATATTAAAGAAATAAATGAGGAAATGCAGAAATCCAATTAATGATTTTCCTTTACAAGCCAGAACAGGAGCAAGCTTAAGGCCATAAAGTCTGGTATCTTAAATGGGAATCTTTCAACATCACGTAGATTTTTATGAAGGAATACATTACTGACTTTTCGTATGTTAAAAGAGCAGGGATGGATAAAAGGACTTTTGTAATAAAGACGTAACTGTATATTTAGGATGCCATAGCTAAATGGCGTAAAAGACACCCATATACGACTTGTTCGTCTGTTTGTCCCTCCTTATGTTGTATCAACTACTTACCCAAACTATTATGAGTATACTCTTTTTCTTTTCTTTCTTTAGGTTTTGGCAATCTCGTTAGTATTTTTTGCCTTTAGCCTGTACAAAAATTGCATCAAATTTTATATCAGTTATAATTAGTCATCAGTCATAAGTCGTTAGTAAGTCATGTCAGGCTCTTGGGTAAAGCGGTGGCCTTTTTACACAAGCTTATGTAATGAGATTTGACGGCAACGACGAAATATACGATACGCTAATTTCTTCATGATTATTTCATTTGTGCACTTTCACTGAACAAAATTGTACAAAATACCACCAAAATTGAATAATTTCACTCAAAATTAACACGAAATACAATAATTATGAAAAAACTTCGACCATCTTTTCTCTCGATGGCGCCAAAACCATGAGTATACTCTTTAGGTACATACATATAGGAGGATCTCTTTACGGTTTTCGTAAAAAAATAAAATTATAAATGAGGGGGCTTCCTAAAAGAAACTAAAAAAATGCCTTAGACCATTTATTTCTAAAAGATAAACTTTGCTTTTTAAAGTTAAATATTGCCGAAGTGTTAAAGTGTATCCCTTCATCCAATTTTTAAACTAAAATTTTTTTCATTGCATTTAACCGTACCTATTTTAGCAAACATAAAACAACTACATTAAAAATAACCGACTTCAAAACTAAAAAATAATAAATATTTAATATTAATTATACTCTACCTATTATTTAAATGTGCCATTTACTAATAACTTTGAAGTCGGTGCTAAGCCTTAAACTAATAATTATAAGTTAATATTAAATTGGCTTGGCACCCAATGTTAATCTTTAAGGTGCAATAGCATTAATTAAGCAGGAAATATTTTATTTTATAAATATCTTTTGTGTTTTGTATAGCAGGTACAGAGTTTGGGAAATTTATTAAATTAAAAAATTACGATAGATATTGCCCTTAACAGACTTAAAATGCGCAATCGGCACTATTTGGAACTATGATTAAATCACATAGAAGTGCATTAAAAGTTTCGAAGCGGCTATTTGAAATTCCGTTCCAAGTAACCCCAAAAAAGAAACCAAATAGCCCCATTTACAAAATTCAAAATTTATACCAGCTCGTAAAAGATAGAAACGAGCTACTAGAAATATTAGAAAGCGCAAAAAAGATACTATTTCTTAAAGTAAGTATCTTCACGCCCATATCCCTGAAGAGGTAGGCAGAGGCACAACCAGGACACCCACGGCTAGCTGAAGATACTAAGTCCCACAATGTGATAGGTGGCAAGCCCATCGCCAACCGGGCACATATCTAATCCCGAGCAACATTTTTTTTGTTAGAAAATTGGAAAATCCAAATTTTCTTTTTGTTGCCCGATCCGGGAATAGAACCCGGACCTCATGCAGATAAGTCCAACACCTGGACTGCTAGACCACAGAGGCGATTTGTACCACCCTAATAAACAGATTACAGACGAACAAATGTGAAAAAAAAAACTAATTAAGCGTATCCTTCTGAAATTGTTTTATTATAATATTATATTTATACATATAGTAAAGGTAATGACAATGTTTCTACAATAAAGATGTTTAACAAAAACTCCTAAGGACTGTGTTTTTGCGAACTTTTTGCAACAGTCGACTCCATGTCTGGGCTGTTCGCATTAATCTGTCTGTCTGTATGTGCCAGTATATGTATATAGCTCGTATCGGAAGCAGAAGGGACTTCTTTTGTGGTACCCCCTACATTGTGGAGTGACAAGTGCCTTTACCTTTGAACGAGAGACGCGTTCATACTTTGCAGACTTAGGGCTGATTTCACCAATTGACAACTTAAAATTTGAAATATGTTGGTCCGGGCACCTTTATATAATAGACCATCTGCCTTCCTGCCAGGCAGCTCGTAAAAGGCGAGCATAGGCTTACCGTCACTGACATCGGACTAGGTGGTAGAGTCTCGCAGCGACTCCCCCGGATTGCTACCAACGTCTTACATATTCCTGCCGCCATAATGTCAGCGCTTGCCGTTTCCGTGTTCCGCTTCGGAGGATAAGGTAGCCGGTAAACTTACTTTGTCTTGAGGCCTATCATCCTGGTCTAAGGTTGGCAATACACATTTGCCGCCTTTTGTGTTTCTTACCATCAGGAAATCCGTCTGCATGTTTGCCATCCAATATCATAAAAAAAAGTATTAAAATATTTGAACACTAAATATGGCAGAACATGTTGATATACTTAAATATGTTTTTAACATCTAATTAAAATTTAACACACATATTCCTTATGTAAATAATTTTCATTCTCAAGTTATAGGTAATGATTCCGTTAATAAGCTACTGCAATTAAAATCAAAATACTTATAAATGTTATTTCCTAAGTACTTAACTTCTTACCGTTTAAAATAGTTTAATAATCAAAGATCTACAACTGTTTATTATAATCGCAATTTCATGGTCTTGGGCAAAGCGGTGACCTCATTACTCAAGCTCAAATAGCGAGATTTGGCGGTAACGAGGAAATACACGATACGCTAATTTCCTCATGATTATTTCATTTGTGAACGTTTCACTGAACAAAATTGTACAAAATGCCACCAAAATTGACTAATTCCACTCAAAATAAACGCGAAAATCAATAGTTATAAAAAAACTTCGACGATCTTTTTTCTCGATGGCGCCGAAACTCCCAAAATTTCTTTGACAATAAAATTAACAAGATTGATACTCATGACAATTGAAATTGAAATTTGAAAACAAATTCAATCGTGAAATTTAGCCCTAATTATCAAAAGATGACAATAAACAAAAGATTATTCGTTTTTCGAAAATGGTTATTGCTTTAATACCCACCAATACCAGAAAAAAAATAACGATTGCTGCCTCCGGTTTCAACCTCGTAGAACTAAAAACCTGCGTAAAATAATGTAAAATGAACTATCCAATTTGTAATCCAATTCTTCTAAATTAGTCTAACAACCGTATTAGAAGCGCCAATTATATTTTAATCCGCTATTAAGTTTATATTTCCGTACAAAATTGTGACTTAATGCAAGATTAAATGTTATTTTATTTCTCTGAGTGAGACTATAAGTCTTGTTTTAAATTGTCTTATTTTTAGAGCATTTCCTTTTATTCGATTTCGAGTATTAGAAAACATGCAATGTGTGTGAAAAAGGCTGATTTATATACTAAAAGGCGGTTCAGGTCCCAAATATGCCCATCGTCCTTACAAATATCTAATCTAAAACTAGACCTTTAAGAACGGATAATTAATAATAACATTTTAAGTGTCCTAATAGGTCACAAAATTCCTGAAGGAAGTTTGAAAACCAACGTATACTTCATTAAATAAATTTCGTCTGATAGCAAAAAAATATAAACTTTTAAAAAAAAATATTTTGAAGTCCCCGTCCCTGGAAAGAATTAATTAGGTTCGTTTTAATTAAAACTAGCTGACTCGGCGAACTTTGTATTGCTTCTCAGAAGCCGCTACTACAATTTGTGTAGATTTAAGCATTATTTTACCTATTTTTCTTTTAATTTTCCTAGTTTTTCTCTTAATATGATCCTTCTCCGACAACAATCAACACAATAAAAAAGATTTCTCAAAATTGGTCTATCCGTTCCGAAATGATGCGATGACCGTGCGAGATAGGGATTCTTATATATATATATATATAGGATGCCATAGCGGAATGGCGTAAAAGACACCCATTTACGATTTGATCATCTGTTTGTTCCTCCTTATGTTGTATCAACTACTTACCCAAACTATTATGAGTATACTCTCTTTCTTTTCTTTCTTTAGGTTTTGGCAATCTCGTTAGTATTTTGCCATTAGCATGTACAAAAATTGCATCAAATTTTATATCAATTATAATTAGTCATTAGTCATAAGTCGTCAGTAAATCATGTCAGGCTCTTGGGTAAAGCGGTGGCCTTTTTACACAAGCTCATGTAATGAGATTTGGCGGCAACGAGGAAATATACAATACGCTAATTTCTTCATGATATATATACTCGTATATATAATGTTTACAGAAAAAAGAAGTCCCATGCACCTATTTCTTTAATATCTTTAAATTAAAAAAAATCATTCTTCTTCTTTACTACAATTATAAATAGTACCTGTACTAATTAATGAAAACACTAATACTAGGCAAGGAATATGAACTTTTTATTTTCTGTGAAAAAAGAATAAAAAAAACTCGTAAGCATTTGGAACGTATCCAACTCTGTACATACATTCAAAGGAAACGTCTAGGACATGTCGCGATACAAAATGGCCTGTCATTTCAAGCAGCCTTTTGTACTTCCTACAGGATGTGTTACTTCTTTTGAAATGGGAATTTCACTAGAATTAAGTATCTTCACGCCCATATCCCTGAAGAGGTAGGCAGAGGCACAACCAGGGCACCCACGGCTAGCCGAAGATACTAAGTCCCACAATGTGATAGGTGGCAAGCCTATCGCCAACCGGGCACATATCCTAGCCCGAGCAAAGTTTTTTTTAGTAGAAAATTGGAAAAACCCAATTTCCATTTTGTTGCTCGACCCGGGATTCGAACCCGGGACCTCATGCAGTCAAGTCCAACAACTGAACCGCTAGACCACAGAAACTATCGTCTATCGTCTATTCGTTGCTTATAATATGTAAATATCTAGATGGCCGAGCTTTGCTCGGTATTTCTTTTTTAAAGTGATTCCGAGCTAGATCGATTTATAGCTTACGAAACCCCCTGCATACTAAATTTTATGAAAATCGTTTGGAGCCGATTTCGAGATTCCAATTACATATATATATACATATATACAACATTGCTCATTTAAAGGTATAAGATATGTTTAACGTTTGTTATAAGTACTGATATAATGGATGTAGTGAGTTTTTTTTTTTGTTTTGGTTGGATGCATTGAGTTTTTTTAACTTAACCCAAAAGTGAGCAAATTATATGCTTGTATTATGGGTGCTAGTCAACGATTGCAATACATAGAAATACTTAAATAGATACCATAATATATTTAATAAACACCCAGACCCGAAAATGCAGACATCTCAATGTTAACGCCTTGCCTGTCACGCCTTAAGCTAAACTAATAATTATATTATAAGTAAGTATTAAATTGGCTTGGTTGGCTCGTTTTTTTGAACTCGGTTAATAAAAGTAGCTAAATTTTTAAATCTATTTTATTATAGTTTTTTTTTTTTTAAACAGGCGTTACTTTGCGGAAATCCATTGTAACACATGTGGAATAAGCCATTATTTTGCTAATTCCGTATAAGCAGTGTAACTGTTATGGCGAGAAGTCTTCCAAATGACACAGAATGTGACAAGCCTAACTAATGTTCCCACCGCCCACTACCGCCTCTAGATCACGAATAAAGTAAGAAGTTTGTCGAATATAACGCATGTATGTAAGGATTTATACCCGAGGAGACCTAGGTTGACATTCCAATTGCTTGGACTTTACCCGAGGGTGGTGAAAAGCGTCTCCGACATTGAAGTGTTTGTATGAAAAGGGTAATGAATGTGGAGGAAGTCAGACAGGTCCGCCAATATCGTGACAAGCCTACCCCGTAAGGGACTTGACGTAAAGGTATGATGATGTATGAATATTACGCGCTAAAGAATTTTTTGAAGTGAAAAGTTCTTTAGCGGCGTTGCGCACTTTTTTGGAATGGGTAAAAACTTTTAAATACGCGATAGATCGTCAGAACGAAAGCGGCGACATCTAAAATTAAACGTAGATTCATTGCTGTTTTTGTATTGCTTAGATATTTCCGAAGAGTATAGGATGCGCATTGGATAATACGCCGCAATATACCTACCATTACATTTTTACAGATAGCAGATACGTATTATATCAACAGACATTGCTCTATTTGTTCCATTTTGAAATTTATCTTTATGTGTCGACGAGCAATGTTCGTTGTACAGATAATATGACGACGCGACGCTCTAAGCCGTCACGTAGTCTTACTTTAGCGAGTTTTTGTCAAGCTAAACGCAGGTTATTGATATGAAAATAATATTTGTGCATAAATAATAGTACTTTCATACTGATAATCAAAGCAATTCGTGCAAAATTATTCCCTAACCATTCCTAAATATCAAAAATGTACAACGTTAATATTCAAGTTTTCACTTCTGCCGGCACTCCCGGAGTGCAAACCGCCTTTTTTTGTACAGTGTAGGAAATAATAAGCATAATATGATATTAAATTCAATACGGCGCTAGTGGATCTCAAAAAAATGTAAAATAAATCTTCTATTTAAAAATTAATTGCTGTTTGTTAGTCTTGCTAAAACTCGAGAGCAGCTGGAGCGATATTGGTCTTAAATTATTTGTGGAAGTCCAGGGAAGGTTCGAATGATAAGAAAAAGAAAAAACTAGGAAAAACAATATTTTATATTTTCCTATGTAAAAGAAACCAAACGATGTTCACCGGAGCAGCTAGTAATTTATACTGATATCAGTCACTTGTGTA
>NJDC01000049.1:498138-517998 GCA_002245475.1 Calephelis virginiensis | reverse complement strand
CTTCCTCTGTCCCTATGTCCATTTGTACGCTTTAATCTTTAAAACTACGCAGCGGATTTTGATGCGGTTTTTTTTAATAAATACAGTGATTAAATATGAAGGTTTATATGTATATTTCATAACCGTGCGGCGCTGGGGCGGGCCGCTAGTAGGTATAATATAAAACAAAGTCGCTTCCTCTGTCCCTATGTCCCTTTGTATGCTTTAATCTTAAAAACTACGCAACGGATTTTGATGCGTTTTTTTTAATAGATAAAGTGATTGAAAAGGAAAGTTTTTATGTAGGTATATTCATAACTGTGCGAAGCCGGGGCGGGCCGCTAGTATAAAGTAAAATGTTTGTCGGATTGTTGTTTTTTTGGAACTAAGTGCTTATAATACGCTAGTACTGTGTTCAAGGGTACGTAAAATGATGTTTCCGATTCCAAGCAATTTCCAATTTTCATGAAATCGAAATTCATGGGTAACCATACTGATATGCATTATTATAATAAATACTAAAAATGAAAATGTTTTCCTAGTTTCCTCTATTTTTTTCCAGTTGAAAGTAATAAAAACTGTCATTTGTCCGTATCCTATGGTTCTAAATTGCATCCCTATCAATTTTAAGTTAAATCGGTTAAACCGTTCTTGAGTTATAAATAGTGTAACTAGCACGAATCGTTATCGGCAGAAAATATCTGCAACACCACCTTCCGGTGGTGTTGTCATTAGTTTCTTGAATCAGATGAATAAGGTCATTATTGAAGCAACTTCAAAGTCGTATTCACGTGTACACTAAATACTTTTTTAACACTTTTAAATTCGATAAACGCCATGTAAAAAAATGTATCTTCACATCCTTGTCCCAAAGAGACACGAAGAGACATAACCAGGTCACCCACGACAAGGGTTGCCAACATTTTTGACAAAAAAAAGTATAATAATAATAATAATAATAATAATAATAATAAAAACTCTTTATTGTACAACAAAAACATATTAAAAGTACTACAACTATTACAAAACCAAGTAGATTATTTATACAAATGGCGGTTTTATCGCTAATAAGCGATTTCTTCCAAACAACCATTATTCAGAAAAAGAAATATACAAATAAGGAAAAAGTACAACATTAAAAAAAGAAAGAAAATACAATACATTAATACATAAAATAAGTAACAACTAAGTATCTAATCTAGTTACAAAATAAAGTAAAGTAAATAATTAAATATCAAAAGATATACATTACGGTAAATATTTGCCATAATCTAGAACCCGACAGTGAAAACATTCCCCGATGCACTCTACGACTGTAATGACTTAAGGTAAAATTCCTTTACCATTTTCTTAAAAACGTTTTTACTTTCTGCCTGTCTTATTGCTACAGGGAGAGCGTTTCAAAATTTTGTAGCTTGTACCGTAAAAGAAGTCTTATAAAATTTTGTATTATGCTCTGGAATTTTTAATAAGAGTCTTTTAGCAGGCCGTTGAGAATAGTAATCTTCATTTAAAAAAATAAATCTGTCTTTAAGATAATCAGGTGTAAAAAAAGAAAAAAAAGTATTTTTCAGATATTATGTTTTTATTGCTTTGAAAACGTATTTTCGTGTGCCTTTAGCACAATTTCTTTTATATTTGGTAAGCTATCAGAGGCATTTTTAAGTATATATTGCTTATTTCAACTGTACTTTTTACTGTAAATTATTTATGATCATTAGAGATTTTTTGGATCTCTTTTAGTCTTTTTTTATTTACCTTACATAGAAGAATATTCAATTAATATAAACACAACTAACAGACCATTTTTGTACCATTTCATCAGAATGTCACCTATCTTGCCACTGTCACATCCACAACTGATATCTAACTTTTTTTTTGTAATTATAAGTCGTTAAGTACCCATAATGTGTATTTTGTTTTACGCATCATGGCAAAGGTTAAAAAAATAAAGTATGTTTGCATACTTTATTTGTATGTAAAAGTATTAAGTATAATTACCAAAAATAAAGTAGGACACGTTATTATAAAGTATGGTTGGCAACCCTACCCACGACTATTCGAATATATTAAGTCCCACAATGTCCCAAATAGAGGCAGCATGTCACCGGATCCCCTAAAAAAATATAAACCCTCAGCCCTTTTACTTTCTTAATTGAAAACTCCGTTCACGTAAAGTTGTTTGCAAAAGATAAAGACAGAAATCACGTCTATAAAATAGAATCAACGTCGCATTGCGGGAAAGTGGTAATGTATCCTGTGGGCGCGCCGCGTTTCTGGGCGCGTCCTCACTCCCAGTGACCTGATGACCGGATTCGTCTTTTACTTTGTACCCTATGTTACTAATGTGTCCAAATTTGCATATACTTCATAACACGCTCGGATTTTATTGTTTACAACATAATTGTATACGTTCGGTCACATAAGACGTTTGTTCTGATGTAAAATGGTCATATAAATAATGACTCAAGCGCTGAACTCGCTGTTAAATGTAATAACTGTTTGTAATCTATTGATTTCTTGAATATCGAGCGATTTTGTAAAAAGAAGTACTCTGTTAGATGCTCGAATTAATCTGATGTATAAAAATCAATTGCTCTTTGCCTGTCTCGGTAGAGGTCGAGAATAGCTGGACCGATTTGGCTGATTTTGGTTTTAAATTATGTGTGCAAGTCCAGGGAAGGTTTAAAAGAACGTTTTTTTTCTAATTTTCTCTAACTTTTTTAAGAGATAAAAAAGTTAGACAAAATTAGAAAAAAAACGACATTTTAAGATTTCCCGTATAAACAGAACAGGTGGAATGAAGTTCGCCCGGACAGCTAGTTAAGCATAAATAATCAATGATTTGAACACATTAATACTGTATAAATCCTACTCCAATTTCATAGCCACGTCTCGATTTGATAATTCATTTTCGAAAAATAGCAATTGATTCCAAGATGATCCCGTACAAATTAATCATTATTAACGTAGTGGTTTTTGAGTTATTGTTTAAGTAATCGCTTAGCAAATTACAAAAAACAGTCAAATTGATAGACTCCTTCTTTTTGGAGTCGGTTACAAATAGTTTTTTTAGGATGAAGATTATGCTCGTAATCGAGACAAATCGCAGGTTTTGGGTTGCAAAAATGTAGTAACATTTTCACACGATTTCTAAAAAGGTGAGCTTATGTTCGACTCTTGTATTTTTTATGCATGTAATCGATTTCCCTGTCATTTCTAACATGATTTTAAAGTTTATTTTTGTATTTGAAAGAGCGCATATTCGAGGTGGTCTCATTTGCACCAAGTTTGGATCTGATTATAGAAACTTAGGGAAATCGAGGTAAATACTCATTTTTTGTCTACTTAGATGGCTTACTTAATAAAATCGAAGTTGGTTTCTTGCAGTTTTCGTGCGCCAAAATTATGCTTCAAATGTTTCTTAGTTATTTCTTCAATGATGACGCGATCAAATATTATTCACTTCTTGTATGAAAAGAGTAATACATTGAAGTTTTAAGTGGACATAAAATTGTAAGCTTCGTGAGATTAATCTTTTTAGCCTATGTACATAGTAGTATATTTTGTAACTCTTATCGTGATTAAAACAGGTTTGACATCTCTGAATGAACTCGAAGCCACTCGGGGTGAGCGTCGCCTTTTACCACCATGTTTACTGCGTAAATTATAGTGTTATAGTAATATTTGCATTAAAAATTACGCTTGTTGGTTTCGTTCGGCACTAAAGTAATGCTTGGGTCAATCATGGTTTTTCGCTTTACGTTTGGAAAAGATTATAATTAAAAATACAATTTATGTGATTATCCACGTTTATGCTACCTAGTTTCCTAGCTACCTAAATTCAAAGTAACAATGTACAACACAATCCACTCTTAGTTATTTGAGGACTGTTACCACGAATAATGTCTGAAGTATTCTTAATGATTCTACAGTTAAAACCAGACATTTTAGAATCGACAACTATTTTCCAGAAACAACAAGCTATTTTAATTCGTACTCCAAAGTAATTTCGTGCCAAATGACTCTTAAGCTAATGGGCTCTAAAATTCTAAACTGCCGATATTTTTTACTGTTTTCGAAATGGTTTTTACTGTTAATTTATAGTTTTGTATCTTGTAAATATTCAAATGCCACATCGCTGCCTACAAGTTTTCTGTGCGTATTAACAAAAATAATTATATCATCCTTAGATTAATAGTTCATTTGCATATTACTTGTATCTTTTTTACTTGTTTATCGGAATTGAATTCGGATTATCGCGATTTTGCTATGTTTTATGTCGTTTTCGTATTGTAAAGAAATTGATCATTATTTTAACAAAAAACGATTCACCCAAATAACGGCATGTTGAAAGAAAAAAATTGTTTCGCAATTTCATATTTCCTAACACAATAAAAAGCGAAAAGGGCATTCTCTTATTCCCATACGGGCTGTAAAAATCCAATGTGTAACATGAAGGTCATAGTTCCGAACAGATAGTGCACGATAACCTTTAAAAACGGTAGAAAGTTACATGATTTATTCGATTTAAAATATCGCGTTTTTACACGCCACAAAAAAGGAGAAATATTATCTGTAAAGTAATACGTGAAACAAAAACTTTGGACCCCTTTTTACGAAAATTGCGCTGACGGAGGAGTATGAAATTTGGCACACTTATAGTTTATGTGTAGGAGAAGTACAAAAACGCTATTATTTTTTAATGATAATGTTTATAAAGTGCATTAATTAAAAAATTAACACACACAAACAAATATATTGATGATAACGATAAAAGATCACAGTTGGCTCACAAAATATAATCATACAGTTTGAAAACAAAGTAGTTGGTCTTGAGAAATGAAGATGGCGTTCTTATCAACAATATATTAAAATTTATTGTGGTGTAATTTCGACCAATGGGCGACCACTAGTATAATTTAATAACCAACAATTTTAATTTAAGCATCGAAATCTAAATTCTGACGATGAATTAGAATTTACTAGCTTTTACTTTCATAATATATTTTTATGTGGGAGGTATGCGGACAAGCACACAGATCTCCTGAAGGTAAGAGACAACCGTGCCCTATGGACACCATAGGTAGGCCTATTGTGCAAGTATACCGGCTATCCTCCAGATCGGAACATGACAGTCATTATTGGGGAGGAATAGGTTAGGCTAGTGGTGGACAAACTACGGCCCGGGTGCTGGATCTGGCCCGCCGAGCGTTATTTTTTTCCGAAAAAGTATGAACCTCCTTAAAAAAATTATTGGTCAAAAAGTTAAAAGACTATTGAATTCTGAACAATTAATATACTGAATCTATACTTCAAACATATGTAATACGTATTTTTATATTAAGATTTCATAAATCGATTTTATTTTAAATAAAAGATTGTAAAAAAAGACTTATGTTATCTTTGTATAACGTTTTGTAATGGTTATATTTACAACTTTTATAGGTGTTTTTAGGTAATGGACCCGCCTCAAGATTTATTTTAATAACTGGGCCGCCATTAGATTTTTTTTAATTTACCGGCCCGTGATCAAAAAAGTTTGCCCACCCCTGGGTTAAGCGGTTGATCCCTACCCGGTCAAGTTGCTGCAAAGCACTCTACCACCAATGGTCTTGTTGGTGATGATGTTATATTTATCAAAAAATAGATAAATATATCATCACCAACATTATTTTTATTATATTTTATTGATTCAGAAAACCAACAGCGTTACATTAATATTTATACAATTAGTTTCACTTAAATAATAAGCTAGGTTTTTTTTATTATGTTATTCAGCACGAACAGTTACTTAAATTAAGGTTTCCAAACAAATATATATACAAACTAGCTGTCCCGGCGAACTTCGTTCCACCCTTTCAGTATGGGAAATAATAAAGTATTTTCCCATTTTCCCTGCAATCTGCACGGCTTTTCTCTTCATAAGAACCTTCTCCTAATAATAGCTTACGCAATAAAAAAAAAGAATTAACCAAATCGGTCCAGTCGTTCGGAAGTTATGCGCTTAGCAACACATTCAGAGATTATCTTTAATTATAACTAATATTCAAATAACTATTATCTTTTTTTTTAAAAAAAAAACTACGCAGTAACTGCGCCTTATTTTTTCCTATTTATTTATTAACTTACACCAATTTTACTTCCCTATGCTCACCTCTTACGAACTGCCTGGCAGGAAGTCTGTAGTGGAGTAGATAACCTTCTACTCAGTGGACCCGGGTCAACATGGATAACTTGTGTCATGCTATATAAAGTAGTCTATTTTAAATTTTCCTTCTTATTAATTGGTGTCTGGTGTTTTGTTACTTACTCACCCCAGGAAGGGAATACCAAAAAAGAAAATACACACTGCCAACTTTACCTCATTTCTTATTTAGTAACAATAATTTATGATTGAATAAATATCTAAATTCTAAACAGTGGTGGCGATTCTGCTGCTTTCAATGGTCTTAGATCCGAAGTTAGGTCGACCTACACCGAGCTGATAATAGAATTAAACCGGTTTTATAGCAAATATAGTAGATCAGAAAATATATTAAAAATGGGTTGCCTAAAAAAATCCTTATTAATAAACAAGGAGTAAAGTACTCCAAGGTTCAATCTGGTGTTATAGTACTTATAACAATGCTATACTCCTATGTTAGTCTTTCTTCACTAAATAGTATAAAACGAAGTCGCTTCCTCTGTCCCTTTGTCCCTTTGTATGCTTAAATCTTTAAAACTACGCAACGGATTTTGATGCGGTTTTTTTAATAGATAAAATGATTGTAGAGGAAGCTTTATACAGGGTTATATTTTATTCCCGTGCGAAGCCGGGGCGGGCGGCTAGTTATTAATAAAACGCTATGGCCTAGCAGAGGAATCTGATTGTAGATCTTGCCTTGAAACAGGGGAGACGGTAATACACAAACATTGTGTAGTTTTAAAGTATCTTCACGCCCATATCCCCGAAGGAGTAGGCAGAGGCACAACCAGGGCACCCAGGGAGGTTGGAAGTGGGAACTTTAGGTAGGGTTGTTATACATGCTACGGACGTGACAATTTATATTGTTTCCCGAGTTCTTACTTTATTCGTGTTCTGGTCGCGGAGGTGGGCGATGGGAACGTTAGTTAGGCTTGTCACATTCTGTCTCATTTGGAGGATTGTTTGCCACAACAGTTGCACTGCTTACGCGGAATTAGCAAAATTAAAGCTTATTTTATATCTGAGAAAGAAGTCGGTTATTGCAGTTTTGCAGAATTATCTCATCTGCGTTAAGCCTAATAGTATTTTATACAACATATTGAATGTTTATTTCACACGAGGATAATTTGCCGAGATTATATCAAATTGTTTAAAAAAGATAAAGATATCCATTGACCTTTGCTTCTAAACATTTATTTTTTCTAATTACCTATTATTATAACCTTTTTCACATACTTGAGACATTTTTTTTTCGAAATAAGTGTAGTTATTAAAAGTGTACAAATATCTATCGACTATTTAAGGATTATATCGCAACTCTTAAAAAATGGAACTTACCAGGACACCATGATAATAACTGGACTATGCAACCTATTACGGACACAATCCATAAATATGACATGACAGTGCAATTAAAACCTTAATAAATACTTCTTTTGTACGTGTTTTTGTCATCAAGCACTTACACGGCTGGAACGATTTGGTTTCAAATTTGTTTGATAAGTTTCTGGATGGTTTGCAAACATAAGCACAGTGGCTGATGCTACTGTCTTTATGCCACCATATTAAGTTGGTAAGAAGTTCGCTGGGTCGGCTAGTAAAATGAAAGAATGTGCTCCCTGCGATCCTGCTAGTTTCGAAGCTGGTATACAAGATAATGAAAAACATTGTATCGTTTAAAAAATACCCATAGATAATTTCTAGATTGAGTAGTAATTGAATCAGAAAGTGTCTTCCAACGCTATTCTGTTGCGTCGCTCGTTCGTCCGGACACTAGCCTAATTCAATTCTTCTTTATTACTATTGACCTGAACCACACTCGGACTATACATTCGACCTAATCAGCTATCTTATTTAATTATCTCGTAAATGGATTGCTTGGGATCTTTGTCATTATTAGCATCATTATTTCAGCCTTGGTGAATACAGTCACCATGAAACGTAGGTCAGGGTTGTATGTAATTCGTATGTTTTTCTTGATATCAGCGGATGCTCATTTTTAATTTTTTTTATGATATTGGAAGGCAAACAAGCAGACGGATTTCCTGATGGTAAGAAATTCTTTGGATTGGACTTGGACATATCAAATCTGTAAGGGTTCTACGAAACCCTGAAAACCTCTATACTGTGGATAGTTGCTATAAAAATTAATTGAAAAAAATTTCAAGGTACAAGGGCGAAATAAATTGTTATTAATTTAATTAAAAGTGTACAATCCATTTATTGTTCCAAGGATTATGAATTAATTACACCCTTGTTTTAATTAATGAAAGTGTCGTGTCTGTCAAAGCCATCAGCTTTCACCAGTGTGTGTTCACCTTTATGTGTTTCTATAATGCGAAATTACTCAGGGTTGCCAACTTTTTTTTAAGTGTTTTTAATGCCATAAGATATCAACTAAGTATAAGTTCTCCTCAGAGCAAGAGACTATCTGTGACGCCTATGGGAAGGGTAGTCTATCGGTTACTTTACCCACAGGGTTGGAACGTTACTCTCATTATAGCGTCAGGAATAGGTAGGGCGGTTGATCCCAATTCTGGCAAGTTGCTGATCACTCTACCACTAATGGTCTTGTTGGTAATTAACCATTACAATTAAAGATAATTTTAAAATTTGAATTTTACTCATTTAGTCTATGCTTACCTCGAACTTACGAATTTCCAGACATACCGGAAAGGTAGGTAGCTCTATTCTACAAAAAGGACCTCGACTAATTCAGGACAATAAATTTAGTTTAAGAAAGTAAACAGTGTCTAATGGTTCTGATATTATGAAGACATATTTTTAGCGCTTCTCGCATACCCTATTAATCAAGTGTAAAGTTTCAAAGTTTTATTAACCTTAACAAAATATTAAAATAATTGACGCACTCAGTTATTGTTAGCTATATTTCTATCTTCCCGTCATTTTTAAATAATTACTGAAAAAACTCTTTGTAAACACTGAGATAGTGAGAACAGAACTGTTGATTTACATATTTGGGTGTTTCTACGTAAGCGATTTGGCTTATCGCCTTTGTAAGCACAACACTGCTGAATTGCAGACAACTTTGTACGTGCATGAAACTCTTGTTTGTTTATCTGCTTTAATTCTGTACGTTTTTTGATTAACGTTACGCTTTATGATGATCAATGGTTATACTCGGGCTGGCTGTGACCTAAACTCTGGCACTCAGTTTTTAAAATGGTAACAAATATAACAATTGACAACTATTTAACGCATATGACATAACTATGAGTGAATCAGATAGCGAAACCACCAGGGTACGGGCTCCTTTGTTGAATAGACCATCTGCCTTCCTTGCCACGCAGCTCGTAAAGGGCGTGCATAGGCTCACCGTCACTAACACCGTGACATCTGAGTAGGTGGTAGAGTTTGGCAGCGACTCGCCCGGATTGGTACCACCGACTTACCTATTTCTGCCGCCATAACGTCATGTTCGGAGGATAAGGTAGCCGGTAAACTTCCTTTTGCTCGAGGCCTAACATCCTGGCCTCAGGTTGGCAACGCACCATTACCACCTTTGGTGTCTCTAGGCGGCGTGAATTTCTTTCCATCAAGAAATCCGTCTGCTTGTTTACCTTCCAATATCATAAAAAAAACGTAATAGCGCGTATTACATAATAACTTGATAGTTGACACCTCTTGATACTTGACAGCATAGTTGACATATGCAGAGTAAAAATTGTATTACGTTTGTGTTACCAGCTGCTTTTGGCTGTATTTGTTGGACAGAAAAAGCTGAAAACCAGTGTTAAGGTAGATTGAGCATCAACAACTACTGAGCTTTTCCTTTTACGGACTAACGTTACCACACTCCGTCTCAATATCTTATCATCACTTTTTAGTACTTTAAGTTCCTTATGTTTAGAGTTAGATTAGATTTCTAGTTGTTTTTTTAGTGATGTGTGGTAAGTTTAAAGATTTTCTTTATTTTCTTAAAATAGAACTAGCTTATACCGCATGCTAATGATCAGATAGTGTAATATAATTATGTATATACATATTATGATAATGACGTGAAAAAAAAGTATAACATGCTGTTAAAAAAATTAATAATATATTCGCAGGTGACAACCCTAGCTAGACAGAACACACCTTAGCTGGTGTAATCCCACACACGGCACGCTATTGTAGAAAAATAATATAAATTCGTATCATCTTCACGCCCATATCCCCGAAGAGGTAGGCAGAGGCACAACCAGGGCACCCACGACTAGCCGAAGGATACTAAGTCCCACAATGTGATAGGTGGCAAGCCTATCGCCAACCGGGCACATATCATATCCCGAGCAACATTTTTTTTATTAGAAAATTGGAAAAACCCAATGTTCTTATTGTTGCCCGACCCTGGATTCGAACCCGGGACTTCATGCAGTCAAGTCCAACAACTGAACCGCTAGACCACAGAGGCGATAATATAAATTCGTATTTTTCGTAATGGCAGCGGACTCCTTAGAATATAGACCAACTGGTTTCCTATCAAGCAGCTCGAAAGAGGCGAGTGCCGGTTCGTTTGTCTATAATGGTCCTTAAAGTCAAACTTTATAATGCTAATTCAGCGCATCTGTAATACTCCTGGTGATAACTTTCCAGGTGACCCACTTGCTCGTTTGCCTCCTCTTGTATAAAAAAAATAATACTGACTAAGATTAGGCATGGAATTTTTAATACCCCTGCCTATTTCTGCTACCATAACGCAAGTGATTGTTTTCGGATTTACAAGAATGTTAATCGTCAAACTTGCCCACTTAAGAGGTTTAACGTCTTAGTTTCATTGGCAATGCACCATTACCTCTGGTGTCTATAGACAAAGTGTATTTCCAGTTGTCCACATATGAAAACCATCTGCTTGTTTGCCTTCTTATACAATGTAAATACAGTTAGCAACGCAGATGTCTTGTAATATGCTAAGATTTTTGTAGTATTAGTAAAATGGTAAGATCGGCGTTCAATTAAATTAATTTCTTGTTTGCATGTTATAGTTTTACATGGTAAGTAAGTATCACGTCTATGTCCCCGAAGAGATAGGCAGAGGCACAACCTGTGTATTCACGACTAGCCGAAGACACTAAGTACCATAATGTGATAGGTGGCAAGCCTATCGCCAAATGGGCACACATTCAATCCAGAGCAACATTATTTTTAGAATTTTTTCTTTTTGCTGTCATTACCAATCCCGAGCAACATTTTTTTATTGGAAAATTGAAAAAAACACATTTTCTTTTTGTCACCCAACCCGGGAATCGACATCATACAGTCAAGGCCAACAGTTCAAGTCAGGGATGGAAGGTACACCGCGGATGTGGAAAGGAGAGTGTGTGCAAGGAATTGTGTGAATAGAGCGACTTGTAAGCTATTAAAAAATGAGTTTTGAGTCATAAAGCTATACTCGCTTTGCATAATTTTGTGCCTACCCAATGTTGTTGTATAAAAGTGAGAGTTGGGTATGTCAGAAAAAGCATAAAGGTAGAATAAATGCGGTCGAAATGAGAGAGCTACGGAAAATCTGTAGTGTAACGCTCGCTGACTGCATTCATAAAGTAAGATCCGCGATAGATTGGGATTAAAAGAAAATGTTGGTATTAAAATGCAAAAGGGCATGCTCCGCTGTTCCGGTCATGTGGAAAAAATGACAGATGAAAGATTGACAAAGCAGATATACAATGCGAATGTGGATGGATGTATATACCCGGGAAGACCAAGGTTGACAATCCACGATCACATCACTCAGATATTATTCGATTCCCGATGGACAGGCATTTGTGTGATCAACATTAATGTCTATATTTACGGGTCTGTGTGTATTAAATGTATGCTCTTATTTATTTAGGCATTTATATGTATTAATATCGTAGGCTTAACACCAATAACATAAACATATTATTTGCTTTTTTTGAGGATAGATCAGTTTATGTATTTTTTCCTGGTCGCCTCTGTGGTCTAGCGGTCCAAGTGTTAGACTTGACTGTATAAGGTCCCGGGTTCGAATCCCGGGAAAGGCAACAAAAAGAAAATTAGGTTTTTCAATTTTATAATAAAAAAAATGTTGCTCGGGATTGGATATGTGCCCTATTGGCGATAGGCTTGCCACCTATGACATTGTGGGTCTTAGTCTCTTCGGCTAGTCGTGGGTGCCCTGATTGTGCCTCTGCCTTCGTGGATATGGGCGTGAAGATACTTTTACTTTCCTGGTTTATTTATTTCTGTGCATATATATAAATAAACTTGTAGAATAAAAGCTGTTACAACTTTTCTAATTATTGTACAAGTTATGAACATTTGTAAATAATCTTCTAATCAAAGTGAAACTCCTAACATAATGGAATTAGAACTACCCCCCTTTGTTCATGAGATAGCAGCGGTAATTGATAAGGTTCATTTACATTTTGTTGAGTTTTGTCGCTGTTGTTAAAAACATTAAACACTACTTATAATTTCTCAATTAAATGAATCAATGGTTATTAATTGGTAATTTTACAATTTGCTGTCGTTTTTACGGTGTCATAGGATTTTTTTTAACTTTTCGTCTTTGTGGTCTATCGGTGTGGTGTTGTTGGTCTTGAATTAATGAGGTCCCAGGTTTAACGGGTCGGGCAACAAAAAGAAAATGTGTTTTTACTGCCCGGCTGGTGATAGGTTTGCCGTCTATCACTTGTCTTCTCAATAATAATCATGGACTAAAGTATACGTAAAATTAGGTTGATATTATAATCTTTATGACATTGTAATAAAGGCTGTTTAATAAGTCGGTAGTGTTTTCGCCTAGTTGAGGGTAGCCTGGTTGTACCTCTACCTACTATTTCGGGAACACGGGCGTCAAGATAATTTTTTTAAACAGTTTTGAACATGTTTGATAATGTTTAATGTAAGAACAAACTCACTGTTTCACTTGTTATATTTTAATTTTTAAATGCTATATTTTGACTACATGGTTTTTTGATAACATACTTAATTTTTAAGTTTTTCTCGAAAAAAACATCTGAAATCGCGTTTTCTTTTGTATAAATTTTAATCATACTCATTGAATTTCAGACAAAACTTTTAGTTTCCTAAAATTGGGCAATTTATCCAACACCTTCACTACTTCGTTTTTATAAATATCTCCGAGAAGAGTTGGCAATCGTCTCCTAAGCTTAAGAACAACACAACACTTTAAAATAGGGGCTTTGCAAAGCCTAAACATCAATTTTCATGAAAGTCAATGCTGCTTGGCTAAATTATGCAGGTTATGTAGGTAATGCAGGTATTTCGCGGACACTTGTTTGTACTTTGGAACAAAGTTGTGATTATTTTAAAACAGAGTACATTTTACTTGATAACAACGCCTCGTAAAAAATCATTAAAACTGTAGGAGTGTATAGTTTTACAAATTTTTACAGTTAATTAATTTACAAGTAGAGTTATCACCAAGCGCTGAAGATGAAAAATTTGTAAAATGTTTTAATAATTATTTTCAATAATAGCTGTATTTGGCGATTCATGTATAAACAAATACCTGTCACAATTCTTAGAAATTGTGAAAATGATTTGCTAATTTGCACTTTTTCATAATTCGTTTTTCCCCGTGGTGGTCCGGGCTCCTTAGCAGAATAGACCATCTGCCTTCCTGCCAGGCAGCTCGTAAAAGGCGAGCACAGGCTTACCGTCACTAACACCGTGACATTCGACTAGGTAGTATAGTTTCGCAGAGACTCGCCCGGATTGGTACCACCTCCTTACCTATTCCTGCCACCATAACCTCCAATGCTTGCCGTTGACGTGTTCCGGTTCGGTGGGTAAGGTAGCCGGTAAACTTACTTTTGCTCGTGGCCAAACATCCCGGCCTCAGGTTGGCAACGCACCATTACCACCTTTGGTGTCTCAAGGCGGCATGAATGTCTTACCACCAGGAAAGCCGTCTGTTTGTTTGCCTTCCATTATCATAAAAAAAAATGATTGTAATAACTATTCTTAAAAGTCCTGGGAATATAATCGTTTAACTGCTTTGAGTGGTTATAATGCGTTACCTAACTCATTCTACTAAACTGGTTTTGCCAAATTAATACGCATTATTCATTTTGAGTTTTTACCATAGAATAAAGAATATGTTTACGGTTGAAGAGATATACCTAGTTATTATTTCTCAAAATCTGGACTGTAGATATCTGTAGAAGAATAGCGACTGCAATAAACTGTCTTCACCCGGTATAAAATGAGATTTAAGCTATCCTATCTTTGAAGCTGGGTCAAACTGCATACGATGTGAAAATTCGATTAAAATCGGTTAAGTAGTTTAGAAGTCCATCGTGGACAAACAACGTGACGCGTAAATTATGTTTATTTGTAAGATGCTTAAAAATCAGCGAAGGGGGTTTCTCTTGCTCCTCAGTGTAGAAAAGACCATTTTTCTCTTGTCTTACAGCCCGTAAGAAGCACGCATAGGTTACATGGATAGTTGCCAACAAGTCTACTGGTGGAAGAGTTCAGCAACTTTCTAGAGCACCCACTGTCTTACTTATTCCTGCTGCTGTAGTCATAATGATTTTGTTTACCACATTCCGATCCATAGGTCAGGGTAGCCAGCAGTACTTGCACATTAGGCCAAACCCCAAACTATTCTTTATAAATCCAGCCCTAGGATGAGGTGGTACCCATAATGTCTAAGGTGTCTAGGTCTATAGGCCACACCATTTTAAATTTTATAGCTTTTTTAATATTGGAAGGCAAACAAACAAACTAGGGATTTCCTGATATTAAAAAAATCACGTCGCCTAGAGACGCCAAGAAAAGTTAGTGGTGCGTTGCCAACCTGAGGCCGTTATTTGGCCTCGATCAAAAGTAAGTTTACCCAGTTGCCTTATCCTCCGAAGCGGAACACGTCAACGGCAAGCGCTGACGTTATGGCGGCAGGAATAGATAAGGCGATGGTAACAAGATTTGTTACCATCCAGATGGATGAGTTGCGGCGAAACTACCACCTAATTAGATTAACCTGGCATTAAGGCAGATGGTCTTTTCTGTAATGCACGGACGAACACGGGGAAAACTCGACAAAAATAGACTGCATTATTTCAGTAAGCCTCAGCGTTGACAACCTGGTTTCGCTTTCTGGAATGCTCATACAGTCATCATGTACACGACAAGAGATTTTTATTTAAACACAAACAATCACAGAAGCCTGTGTTAGAAGTGATCAAATAAGATTAAAAACAGAGTCAACAAAGTTGTTCATCGTGTCAAACAAATATACATGGCCTCTGAGACTGTATGAAGATTGATTGGTGTTTCGTAAGGTGCAAGTCAGCATAACATCAAGTGTCGGATGCATATTTCAGCGTCGAATAAATATGCTAACATTTTCTTACAGCGTTCGAACTCAAACATGTATGCGATGCGTATATCCGTTGGTATGAAACTTATGCCTAATGCCTGGTTCCTATATTCAAGAAACGAGTCGTTTTGATTATGAACTGTAGTTTTTTGTACGAATAGTAAAATATCTTCCTACGGTCGTTCGTTGTCTTTTCATAACTCCAAGTATTTTATGTAATTAAGAGCAACGCTTCGTTACGTTTAGATAAACAAGCAATGGTTAACTAACAAAAAAACTGACTAAAAAAATTGTTTGGATACACGAAGTTTACTTGAACCAACTTGAATTAAGAATAGAGCGCGGCAGTCGAGGCCCAAATCGGGCCGGGACAGTTGAGTGGACTTTTTTAGAGGCCTATTATGGGCTACGAGCAGTTGACTGGTGGATAATGATTCGATGATTATAGGAACCAAGCTTAAATGTCAATGACGAGTCGTTAAGAAAATGCGTCTAAAAGTTTATTGATCACCACACAATAAATAATAAATAAATAAATATCCCTGGACAAATCACACAAATTGAATCTATCCCCAAGTAAGCAAATTATATGCTTGTGTTATGGGTGTTAGTCAACGATACTAATAGATACTTAAATAAATACTTAATAAATAAGAATAAATTTAATAAACACCCAGACCCGGTCGACAATGTCGACAATGATATCAATGAACGAGATATTGCACAACTCAATTACCAAGTTAAATACAAATTCTGCAGTGTCAGTGACAGTATCCCGTAATTTCGCCAGCCTTTAACATTCAGCCTGGAAAATAGGATTTTTTTTGTTGTTTCCCCCGTGTTGGTCCGAGATCCTTTGCAGAATTTATGCCATCTGCCTTCCTGCCAAGCAGCTCTTAAAAGGCGAGCATAGGCTTAACGTCACTAACACCGTGACATCTGACTAGGTAAGAGAGTTTCGCAGCGGTACCAATCCGGGCGGATTGGTACCACCGCTTTACCTATTCCTGCCGCTATAACGGTAGCATGTGCAAGCCGTTGACGTGTTCCGGTTCGGAGAATAAGGTAGCCGGTAAACATCCTGACATCCCTGCCTCAGCCTGCCCAAAAATGATGAATGATGTTGTATATCATAAAAATGATAGTATCATAAGATATCTAACAATTTCACGGCTCTCCTGACCGTAGGAGGCCACCGTTGTAGATAGACACCGTAGATGTCCTAAGTACGTCTCTGTCCAGTGACGGCGATAATAGTCCTATTGTTCCAGTCTACTGGTTAAACTACCCCTCAAGCCGGATTGACAATGGGTATTGCAACAGAAATTGGTAAGGGGATCCTTTCCCGTGCAAGTCACAGAACTCTACCACCAAGGCAGAGGCATGAAGGCAGATGGTATATTATACACTGGCAACCCAGACAAAAATTAGGCAAAGAAGGAAAAGATTTTTTAAGGGTGGATGAGTAAAGAATTTAACGGAAAAAAATATACCTTCGAAAAAGCTTAATAGGTCTAGGTAATTAACTGTTCATTTAACCGTAATTGTAATAAATGGCAAAGCTAAGCAATTATTGCAAAATGAATTAATATCAATGAAAAAAGACCCAGAAGTCCAAGCCCACTGGTCAGATTAAGTCAGCTATACACTGAACATCACAGTCTGCGACACCACCCTCATCTCCAAAAATAGGACAAGATGATGAAAGACAATCCAGGAAAAAGTGACTCAAAGAGGTCACCAGTCTCAGCCTTAAGGACAAATTACACAAGAAGAGGAAGTAATGAATCTCAGTGATGGAATTCGGAATTGCATTGACCTCCCATTGACTGAGATAGCAATGCAAGTGGTGAAATAATTGTATTTTTAGACAGTTGGAAACATTGGTTTCCATCCGTCTAGACCGTTTAAATGTAATCTAAATTCATTAATATTCTATATATTTTAGTAAATCATCTTCACGCCTATATCCCCGAAGAGGTAGGCAGAGCCACAACCAGGGCACCCACCACTAGCCGAAGACACTAACTCCCACAATGTGATAGGTGGCAAGCCTATCGCTTTTATTTTAGAAAATTGTGTTAAAGCGAAGGCGCTAAGTTCTCAGAGCCGTAGATGTTTCGCACTTGTTATCACTGGAATTGTTGTTATGTGTGAATTCGACAAGTGATGAGATCATTCCGTATGCATGTTACGAGTAACCCGTTGAACTGCTGGCCTAACCTTGTGAATCAGTCGGCCGATAAGGCAACGTCGCTCGACAGCCGGAATTCATAGCGGAATAATTTGCTGAGCCTTGGGGGTTACCAGCTCTTAAACAATATTATTTTAAAAATACTTATTGTCATTTTAGACAGACCTTAAGACGTATGGCATAAAGTTGCATAGGTATATAAGTCGACATTTTGCAACATGGAAATAATACTACTATAAGCGTTCATGGTAGAAACGTTAACGTATTGATAAAAAAATAGCAAGGATTTTAACAGTGACAGTAAATACATTTATTTACAAAAACTCAATAAACAAGCATTAATTTCCCATAAACATGATTAAAAAAACTTATTTTTTGGCATTCTTGTGATCATTTTTCTGTTTCGTAATCAAATAATTCATTACTATTTGATGCTAAAATTATGCTACACGCCTACTGTAAAGAATGCCATAAGTTGTGTTTATTGATTTTGTGATTTTTAGAAAAAAAAAATAAGAAAAACAAATACGGTTTTTTTAGTATCGTGTAAACAGATATACTCGTAATTTAGATTGTAGTGTTGTAAGATTGCTGCAGACATTATTTTTTTGAATTGTGTGGAATTAAGTGTGTTATTATATTAAATGTCAGTATATTGTCACGAATATTTATTTAATTAGAGTTACATCGCATTGATTTTTTTTTAAATTTATTAATAAGATTATAAAATTATGCAATATTTGTAATTGTAATTTTAACAAACTCATTTTAAAATTGAAACGAAATAGTTGACTGGTACGATATAATTTAGGTGTAATTGTAACATTTTTCACGAATCTTTAGTATATTTTAAAACAAATATTTTAAATTACAAAAGTATATCTCATACGTTTTTCAGGAATGACTTAAAATCTATAAAATTTACTGTTCACCTTTATTGCACAACGAAAGTGAATATTGTCATGATCTTAGTTCGTGAAATAGATTTTTTTTAATATTGCTTTTGTTCTCCAGTAAACTGTCGACTTTTCACTTTACCAGTTTTCACTGGAGGCACAGATTAATAAATGAAACATAAAAAAGAATAAGCGAAATTGGTCGATCCATTCAGGCGTGGATGAATTGGATATGTGCCCTTTTGAGCTAGTCGTGGGTGGTTGTATCTCTGCCTACCATTTAATGGATACATGCGTTAAGATACTTTTAGTATTTTTAAAGATTCGGCAAATCTTTTTCTGGAACTAAAGATATTGGTTATTTATTAAAAAGAAGTTATCTTTGATGTATTCATTCCCAGTACTTATTAAGTACCCACGCATTTACTACATCAAAGAAATTTATTTTAAATATCTTGTACGACAGCATTCACGCTTGTGAGCATGTATGAGCAATATGTGGGGCAAGGACTATTTTTATGACTAATTACACTGTAATCTGTTCAGTTAAACGCTTTAATCTTAAAAGGAAACTACCATCTACGATCCATCTTTATTTGGTGTTGTTTTATTGTAGTGTGACGTATATAGGTACAAACGTATGTTACAATTACACAAATTTTAGCGCGTTAGCCCAGGGGATAGAATACACGCGTAGCTACTGCAACATAAACTCTGTCGTGAGAAATTATTTTCTCATTTTTAGTTCGATTTTCAAAAATAACATGTTTTGTTAGCTATTCTTTATTGATGACCTGGCGAACTTTTTAGTTTGTATAGCTTGACAGTAACAGCTATCAGTTTGTTAGGCATTGTTATTCCCATTTTCCCTGCAATTTTCCCTGTTTTTCTTTTCATGAAAATTCAACCAAATAACAATTATCAAAATTAATTAATCAGTTTAGGCATTTTGCGATGACCACGCGAAACGGGGATTCTTTTTTTATAAATAGAGAATATTTATTAAAGAGAATAGAGATTTATTTCAGCTGTACAAATGCAAGTAAGAAACGGCATGGTCCCACTCTGCTGTCAATTAATTTTGAAGTTATGACGTCCCATCGAACACATAAAAACACACACACACACACACACACACACACACACACACACACACACACACACACACACACATACAAACACACGCACACGCACACACACAAACGCGTCAAAGATCTTACTTTTTTCGTGGGGAGTTTTCATAGGCAATGTTAAAAAATAGTGATACGTAAGTAAGTATATTAACGCCCGA
>NJDC01000049.1:485510-498078 GCA_002245475.1 Calephelis virginiensis | reverse complement strand
GTATATTCACGCCCATATCCCCGAAGAGGTTGGCAGAGGCTCAACCAGGGCTCCCACGACTAGCCGAAGACACTATGTCCCACAATGTGATAGGTGGTAAGCCTATCGCCAACCGGGCACATATCCAATCCCGAGCAACTTTTTTTTTTATTAGATAATTGGAAAAGCCAAATTTTCTTTTTGTTGCCCGACCCGGGATTCGACCCCGGGACCTCGTGCAGTCAAGACCTGAACCGTTAGACCACAGATGCGATAAGAAAAATAGGCAGTTTAATTATCAATTTCACTGGTAAATATTGAATTTGAATTGGTGGAGACGATTATGAGCCATCTTATCAAATTCAAGCAATGAGCTCCAAATGTATTTAATTTGGACTTTAACCTTGATGTAAATGTTAAATTTTTACATGGTTTAAAGGCCAACGTAGAATTGTGGCTATAGGTTGTTTTATTATTTTAGTCTAGTAAGTTATTATTTGTCTCCCTAGTTCGTTAGGTGAGGAAATACTCTTCTCCTGGCCCTGCTAACCTTGCGGGTATGGGCTGAAACGTGGAAGGTACGAGGAGATCTGATCTGAGGCTCTCTTTCTCAAATAAGTTTGAAACAATTGATGGATTTTGTTACTGTTTCACATATGAACTACTGAACAGATTAAGAGGGAACTTTAAAAGGTCATAGCTCATACATCAGAATCAGTGGCAAATCGTGATTTTGTGGGTCCCTGGGCTAAAACTACTCGGGGGAGCATTTTTTCTATGGAGATGTAGTTTATAATTCCCCGTGTTGGTCCGGGCTTCTTTGCAGAATAGACCATCTGCCTTCCTGCCAGGCAGCTCGTAAAAGGCGAGCATAGGCTTACCGTCACTAGCACCGTGACATCTGACTAGGTGGTAGAGTTTCGCAGCGACTCACCCGGATTGGTACCACCGCCTTACCTATTCCTGCCGCCATAACGTCTTGACGTGTTCCGGTTCGAAGGGTAAGGTAGCCAGTAAAGTTGCTTTTGCTCGAGGCCTAACATCCCGGTTTCAGGTTGGCAACGCACTATTACCACCATTGGTGTCTCTAGGCGGCGGGAATTTCTTACCATCAGGAAATCCGTCTGCTTGTTTGCCTTCCAATATCATAAAAAAATAAATAAATACTTGTCAAAAAAACTTGGATGATGAAAATATTTACTCATGAAGACAAATATCACAAAAACAAACGTTTAAGTAGAAATCAATCTTTCTGCATTTTCGTGCAGCACATTCCTTTATTTGATCATCAACTGTTAAATCACAATTTATAGAAATAAGAAATAAATGATTTAGATGATCGTTCGACATGCTTTTTTCTATACTTATATTTAATATATGCCATCCTGGAAAAAGAGCGCCCCGCTTCGCAGCTGGTGATAGGCATCGTTAAAATATGTTTAAAATCTCAATTATTTCTTCATGTACTGTTTTAGATAAATATGATATTGTCTATTTTGGATGCAGCTCTCGCTGTTCAATATGTTCACGAATGAATGGGACAAACTCTGCCCACAGTTCTAGAGCACCCATGAAATTACCAGTAGTAATGTGTTGAACCAAATACTTCTTCGGGACCTCTAAATGCTAAGCATCTTATATTCAAAAATTTATCACTGCACCTAACCCGTTTTAGGATATTATGATAATAATCTATTTCTTTTTTTATGATGTTGGAGCTGCGTGTCTACAACAGACTTTTTTTCATTTCGGTTTAAGTACGAGTATGTTAACATAGAAATTTTATATTCATTACAATTTTCGTGATTTTCTAAACACGGAACTATGTGTTTCCAATTAGAAAATCCGGTTGTGTATTAAGAATTCGTTTTAAAAAAAATTTCAAGCTTAACACAAATATTTCCTAGCCTTCTATAAATCTTAAAGAAAGAAAAAATTTCGCCCCGGACAGGATTTGAACCTGTAACCTTTCGTCTGAAGCCGACGAATGCTTTAACCAATTGAGCTACTGAGGATTCAAGTCTCGTGGCGAAATTTTTAATTCCTTTCTAACCCGTTAACGCGGGTAGTTATGTCCTAGCCTGGTTGACTAGAACAACCAAATTTGATTCAGTTATTGGCCGTTTTTCATTATCTTATTGAAATATCTGTCTGAAAATGATCTGTTTTGATTTTTATATTTTTTCGTAGAAGCTGGATGTATATTTTCAGCATCTTTGATCCACGAGCCCACGTCAATGTATTTCTCAAATTCAAATTTAATGTTTTCTAAATTTCTTTCCGTCTCTATATTATCATCCTCATGATGAACACTAATGTTGCTTTCAGTGGAATCGAAGATTTTTGGTACTCAAGTACTTGGTCATTTTCGTCACTAGTATTTATTTCCTGGTTTTGCGGATTTATACTTTAGGCAGATATTATGATATCTTTGGGTAAGGTTTCTTCCTCTTTGCTTGATAATGTATTTGTTGACATTTTATCGTTATTTGTATGACCTACTTTAAAATAAGTAACTGTCTATTTTTCTGTTACACCTACTTCTAGTAGGTGTCTACTTAATGAAACGACCATACTCACCAAATTTCATGGCTGTAACTTACAGTTTTTGCTATGCGATGATGAATCAGTCAGGACATGTTATTTTATATGTATAGATGTAATATTTTAACAAAATTGGACGTAGTTAAGCAGAAAGGATCCAACCCACATGAACACCAAAATTGAGAGAAACATACTAAAGAGGTCGTAAAGCTTATAATACTTTCGTTCAGTAAAAGATTTCATAGCTAAACAAAGCTATGACATTTGAATAATCATTAGATACCAACCCACATATATGGCCAGCACATATTATTATAAATATAATATAAACTTTAAAATCAATTATCTTTAAACTATTTAGATGTGGATTGGGTCCTTTCTGCTTAACTACGTCCAATTGGTCCAGCGGCTTAGCCATGAAAGCGTAACAGATATACATACTTTTGAATTTATAATATTAGTATTGATATTTCGAAGAGCCTTATAGTTTCCTCAGCAACCACATATGTCTAATTACATTTTATAACCAAAATGAAAACAATACACAACTTGCACAAACATTTTAAAAACACAATTTAATAATGCTGAAATTACACATTTTTTATAAACCCCTGACAAGACCTAGTAAAGTAAAGTAAAAGTAAAGTATCCCCACGCCCATATCTGTGAAACAGTAGGCAGAGGCACAACCAGGACACCCACGACTAGTCGAAGACACTAAGTCGCAAAATGTGATAGGTGGCAAGTCTATCGCCAACCAGGCACATATCCAATCCCGGGCAAAGTTACTTTTATTAGAAAATTGAAAAAATACTTTTTCTAATTTTTTTGCCCGACCCGGGGTTCGAATCCGGGACCTCAAGAAAGTCAAGTCCGACGCCGGATCGTTAAACCATAGAGGCGACCACAAAACCTATATGCAATGTAGTTAATAACCATCTCGATCAAATCACCTTTCAAACAAAAAAAATCACATCGTAATCAATCTATCCGTTTAAAAGTTATGATGCCAGACACACAAACACATCAAACTTTTAACACAACTTCTTTTTCGTCGGGGCTTAAAAATAAATGAATTCATAATGAACCTAACACTAACATACGAAAATTCAGAAACTAAGACTTCAGTCGCGATACTAAGTTTATGCTCACACCATTATGAACACATTTTAATGTGCGGCTTTCTATTTTTGTTGGTGTAAACGAATTCGACCTACTTTTGATTGGTATAAGGTGTTTCTACATTAAGAGTATCGCACCCATATTGTTTTGTGATATGCAAAGTGAGTAAAGCCAGCTGATGCATGGGTACGATTTTACTCGTTAAGTGCATCACTGCGTTTACTGGATAGTGTTGAAACAATTGTGTGAAGGATGAAAGGATGCAGTTTCCAAGGATGTTGTATTGGATGATTATTTATTAACTATACTGAAGAGGAATCCCCTCTGTGGCCTAGTGGTCCGGGATTGGACTTGACTTTTTGAGGTTTGATCCCTATGTCAGGCAACAAAACAGAGAAAGAAAATATATTATTTTCGATTTCTTAATAATAACGTTGCCTGGGATTGTATATGTGCTCGGTTGGGGATGGGCTTGCCAACTATCACATTGTGTGTGTATTCGACTAGTCGTGGGTGCCCTGGTTGTGCCTCTGCCTAGCTCTTCGGGGATATGGGCGTGGAGATACAAAATAATAACGTTGCCTGAGATTGGATATGTGCAAGGTTGGTGATGGACTTGCCACTTATCAGTTATACAGTCTCTTATATAAGAGACTATTATATTCTGCGACTTAGCGACTTCGATAGTCGTGGGTGCCCTGGTTGTGCCTCTGCCTACTCACCAGGGATATCCTACATTATTTCCAGGAAAACATAATTTCTTGGTGGTAGTGTACAAATAGATAGGATTAAGATTAATCTACTTTAAAAATATGTGTAATAAATTATGAAATTTATTAAACATAAAAATAAAATATTTATTAAAAATATAAATAAGCGTATTATATGCTTGGGTTATGGGTGTTAGTCAACGATTCTCACCTACCTACTACCTACCTACAATGCCAAGCACTTTCATTATGTAGGCAGGAATAGGTAAGGCGGTGGTACCAATCCGGGCGAATCACAGCGAAACTCCACCAGCTAGTCTCAGATGTCACGGTGTTAGTGACGGCAAGCATATGCTCGCCTTTTACGAGCTGCCTGGCAGGAAGGCAGATGGTCTATTCTGCAAAGGAGCCCTGGCCAACACGGGGTATATGTATATGTATGTAAGTTATATTTGTGAATATAGTATAAACTAAAACATATCTAAAATCTAAATACGAAATTTAGAGGTCGTCGCGTGACGCATAGTCATTCGGAACCCAGTGGACGCCTCCTTCACGCCATATTTTGCCATGATCTACATCTGCCACCCATACGCCCATATCACCTCGGTTTTATTGTTAAACTAGCGGCTGGCGCCCTGGCTTCGCACGGGTTTAAAATATACATAAAAAGTTTCCTCTTCTATCACTTTATCTATTAAAAAAAACCGCATCAAAATCCGTTCCGTAGTTTTAAAGATTTAAGCATACAAAGGGACATAGGGATACAGAAAACGACTTTGTTTTATACTATGTAGTGATACATACCCACACCAACAAAAATCCTTCGTAGCATTACTGTTATATTGATTTTACAATTGTATAGCTGAAGATTAGGTTCGCTGACCATTCGTAACAATGAGATCCGAGAAAGAGTGGGATTGAAAGAAAGTGTTGGTGTTAAAATGAGAAAGAGCATGCTCCGCTGGTTCGGTCATGTGGAAAGAATGACAGATGAAAGATTGATAAAGTAGTAGTAGTTGCGAATGTCGATGGATGTAGGTACCCGGGGAGACCAAGGTTGACATTCCACGACCAGAGCGCTCGGGTATTATCTGAACCGGGAGTATCCGAAACTGGCGTGTTTGTATGAAAAGGGTAATGAGTGTGAAGGAATTGAGACAGGTTTGTCAGGATCGTGAGGTTTGGCACTCGATAATCTCTGCACGTCCTGTAAAGGACTTTGTGTGAAGATATGAGTGTGTATGTGTGCGTGTGAAAATTAGGCTACTGGAGTATTCCACCAGTTCAGACAACCATAACAGCTAGGTGGTGAAATCCCGTGCTGCTGGTGGCCAAGATTGTGTTCCTGTCGATATAAAGTCAGTGTTTGCCCTAGTCGTGTTCCGATTGTAAGGATAAGGTAGCCAGTCAACTTATTCATACGCTAGGCTTAGTAATCCATATTCCACTAGCGTTAGGTCATTAACGTACCTTTTTAAAAAGGCAATGAAAAAAGCGGGAGTTTATATGACGTGGTTGTGAGTGTGTCTGGCTGTGCCATCATAACTTTTTAAGGGATGGACCGATTTCGATGCGGATTTTTCAAAATTTTTGCAAACTATCCTTGTGTGAAATAAATATTTAATATGAGTAAAATGCTAAAAGGCTGCATGCACTGTAGAGGAGATTTAACTAAAATAAAAAGTCCAATGCCACTAGTAAAAACCTATGTGTAATGCTATTATTTTTCTTTTTGTATGAAAACTGCCGTGATCGATAGTGTTCTTTTCATTCAATATAATGCTTTTTATTTCTAAAGACGACGACTATTACCTACCATCAGGAAACCCATCCACTGCTTTGCCTTACAATGTTAAAAAAGTATTTTCAGTACTTAGTGTACTAGCTCCTTTACAATTATAAACATTTTTAACTACATAAGGGCCAAAACACATAGCGCGTTGCGGCGCCGTGCCGCTAAAATCTTCGGTTTGCGTTGTTGCGATGCGACGTCATAGACGTGTCTCTACTATGGACCACGGTGAGACACTTATTGCTTATTTGTTATTAAAACGGTATTACTCTGTTTAGAATAAATAAATAGTGACGTAGACATAGTGTTCGACAGTAGCGTCACTGCCTATTCTAGCGGCGCGGCGCAGCAACGCGGTTTTGTGTTTCGTCCCTAGAGAGACGCGAAGTCTGCAAATCTGTGAAATGCAGACGTGTTTTCTTAAAAGCTCGGAATTTATTTTGAAATCCGTGAACCGCCCGCTATTTTCATCGAGTTAATATACAACGAATTCAGATAATTTATCATCATAACTAATGTTTCGAAAGTTTTTGTAGTTTTCTTTTGAAAGTATATATTTATTGTAAAGCAGTCGACTGGGAAAACTTCAAATCACTTAACATTAACCTATATAAAAAAGTATCTTCATGCCCATATCCCCGAGTGAGTAGACAGAGGCACAACCAGGGCACCCACAAATAGCCAATTAGCGTCCACATAATTATGGTAATAGAAATAGATATAGATGTCGAAATTTACCTGAACGCAAACTGGATGGACGGATTATACTTTAAACCAGTTTGCGTCCACTTGTTTATTTAAATACTAAATCTTAAGTAACTGTTTTATAAAATTAAATCAGACAGTTATAGATAGGTGGTAGTCGGTAGTCTAGCCCCGATGGGATCTCGAGCCCATCGGGGCTAGTACCCACCACCGCTCCGGAAGGGAACAAGCGCATTAAACTGTTTCTGCCTTCTTCCGCTTATACACAAACAGCTGTATGATAATTTTTTAGTACATAAAGACAAAGAAGTTGACAAAGGTGCAACTAGGGCACGTACGATTGGCCTAAGATACTTAGTTCTACAATGCTATGGATGGCAAACCTATTGCCAACCGGGCACATGTTCTATCCTGGATGACGATGTTTTCATTAGAAATTGATAAAGATAAAGAGTATGTCAAGAACGAAAGAAGGAACACGATAGGCAAAAATAGTAAGGAAAAAAATTGAAGGAAACTAAATATTTTTCTAAAATGGACGTGCTCGATGTGAAATCTCTAAGAGAAAATTGACAACCTGCAGATCTAACAAAATCTTTTAAAGATTTTAAAATGTCTGTATTCTAAAACTAAGATATCGTGGATGCGGAAAAAAGAAAAATTATATGACCTAATGGTGACCTGCCTGCTATAAACAATCGATGATGTAACTATGTACATACATATGTATTTTATATAGAAACACTTAAAACCCAACATTTCTGTAAATTTTCTCAATAAAATCCCCCTTTAACACCTTTATAAGTTGGTGGTCCATGGGTGAACGCGATCTGGATTTTGTGGACTCAAACTGGCGAAATCGCCTTATTTTGATTATTTTAATTATTAAAAATAATCACTAGCCATTTTGGCTAAAATTTAGCTTCAAACTAAAATATACTACGACTAGGTTACAATATTAGTTAAGTCAAAATTAGATCTAGAACATTTTTATATTTTACCTCAAACCTGGAAACTCCACTAACTGCCAATGTTAATAATGTATCTCAATCTAATGGATTTCAAGCAATCTAGATAGCTGCGTGTCTGGCAGCCTATCCTATACCTCATTCTCATATTTAATCTGTGCACAGATATATTATTGGCAAGCGATAACAAAAAATTGAACAAAATATCAATCTTGGACAGCGAGTTTTGGATTAGGATTGATTATTAATATTGGCCGTTAGTGGACGCCATCTGGCGAAACAACCCTAATATATAAAAGAAAGTCGGGTTTGTTACAAAAGTTAACTCGAGATCTGCTGGACCAATTTTCAAGGTTTTTGATTCGTTGGATTTGTCTTCGCCCCAAATAACAGAATACACCTTAAAAACAATAAAAACAAAAAAAATATGTGAAAGAGGAATCAGTCGTGATAGTTAATAGCCCGGTGAAGTTGTAAAAACCTCGCGGTTAGCAACATATTAGCCATTTAAAAAAAAAGATTGTTAAACCGATTAGGCTGAAAATTAATGGAGAGGTAGCGTAGAACCAGGAGAAGGACATGGGGTACATTTTATCCCTTAAAACAGCGAGAAAACTAGGAAAAACAACATTTTAATTTTTTCCATACAAACTGAACGGGCGGAACGAATTTCGCCAGGACAGCTAGTTGTACATAAAACATCAAAGTGTAAAACTTGATTGGCTGATTAAAGGAAATATATAAAAGGAACCATAAAACTCAAACGGTTTTGAAACACCGCGGATGGATCGAATAATTTTCGAGGTATTTGCCGCCTCAAAGGTTAATGTGACATTTGCGGGGAAACTTCCCGCCATTTTAGGTTATTGTGCTAACATTTTTTTATACTTTAATCTTGGTTCTTTTTGTTATCCCTCCACACCAATTAAACTGTCATTAAAATTGTAATTTATCTAATAATTATTTAAACTGCAAAAACCGACTACGATTTCAATAGCTAAATCATCGACGTATACATTTAGGTATTTTCTTCGGTTTTTCTGGGGTTCCATCATTAAAACGAGACTTCACTCGCAACAGTGAGATCCGAGAAAGAGTGTCATTGAAAGATAGCGTTGTCGTGAAAATGGGAAAGGGCATGCTCCGCGGGTTTGGACACGTATAAAGAATGACAGATGAAAGATTGACAAAGCAGATATACAATGCGAATATGGATGGATGTAGGTACCCGGGGACTGGGGAGACCAAGGTTAACATTCCACGATCATCGCTCGGGCGTTATCCGAAGATGGTGTCAAGAGTCTCCAAAACCAGCGTGTTTGTATAAAAAGGGTAATGAATTTCGGAAGTTAAAACATAATAATAAAAAATTTATAAATGGTCACAAACATGAATTTTCAAAATGGTTCTTGTACCCGCATCCACTAATCAAAGATCGGTCTTTATGTTTGTTTTTTTAAAAATAATTTAAGCACAGTGAAAAGGCCTTCTCCAAACTTGTTGCCACGTCACGATTTCATAATTAATTTTTCGAACTAAAGAAGTTTCGAGAGTCTCATATAAACCTTATTAACACTTTAACTGTCCATGCATTATAATATGTAATGCACCGGGTAGCTGGCTCGATACGTCCGTGCATAACATGAAATGCACTGTGTAGTATTTATTTATTTATATACAATGGCAGGCATACAAGCAGACGGATTTCCTGATTCACGCCGTCTAGAGACACCAAAGGTGGTAATGGTGCGTTGCCAACCTGAGGCCGGAATGTTAGGCCACGAGCAAAAGTAAGTTTACCGGCTACCTTACCCTCCGAATCGGAACAAGTTAACGTTCGACGTTATGGCGTCAGGAATAGGTAAGACGGTGGTACCAATCCGCGCGATTCGCTGAAAAACTCTACCATCTAGTAGGATGTCACGGTGTTATTGACGTTAAGCCTATGCTCGCCTTTTACGAGCTGCCTGGGAGAAAGACACATGGTCCATTCTGCCAAGGACTTCGGACCAACACGGGGTATATCGCGTTAATCACAATATCACAACATAATTGAATAGCACCATACAGAAAAGTGTATTGTATGTATGTATTATAACGTAAATAAAAGAACATGGACATCCTGTAAAAAAGATATATAAAATTAAGAGTGGATAACCAAGAAATGATGACCCCTGAAACGGTACTGCAACTATGACATAACCGTGCATTACATTTAATGAATTTGAACCAGTGTATTGGACATTTGGTTATGGAGAAGTAACTATATTACTGGGACAGTCAAAGTGTTAATGCCTGATTATCTATCTGATTGAGACTAGGCAGATCGTGATCAAATTAATATAGTATCACTTTGGAATCATGAGCTATCTTCCCAAAAGAAAACCATCAAAATCATTTCATTATTAACGGAACAGTAACATAAAAAACATACAGTCGATAACAGAGGAAGTTATAGTTTGGAGCTGGTTGAAAAAACATTATCAAATATTTTGATAAGTATCAATAAAACGTTCCATCTGTGAGTTATTAGTGCAAAATACGTTTAAATCTTTCGTACTCACAATAAATGTACTTTAATGTAAACATTTTCTTGTGTGTAACAATATAACAAGTGGTGAAGGATGCGATTTTTTGTAGGGTTGTTGAATAGAAACAAGTTGGTTGAAAAACGCGCCCGCAGAAAAACCGCTTAACGATTTTGATACAATAATAATAGCTATAAAATCTATTACTCCTGTCATGCGGGGTGTGCAATGAATGTTGTATATGTTTAAAAAAATTGAAGTTTAACACTACGAATGTAGATCTTTTCTCTTTAATTTAAATAAGGTAATCCAAAATTTAAAAAATATGTAGTTAACAGTTTTGAGATAAATAACACATTTTTGAAAACCTAAAATATAGCTTTGTCATTTCAAGAAATGCTGAGATTTATAGATATATTTAGACATCTATTCAAATATTACTTGCTACTCTCAATATATGTCTTTAATCTATCCTTGTTATTATATAACCCCTCACGAACGAGTCCGACTCACAAATAGCTACTTCATTTATATTACGTAGGGACCAAAGTTTCTGCAGATCGCTTTGAAATTAAAGTTTGAGAAGCTGTCTACATTACTTACGGCATACTAGGGGATGGTGAAAAATTTAGTTAGCTGTGTAATAAAAGTCACTAAAACTAAATATTTTAAAAACCAAGATTATGATGTCTGTTTCGCATGAAATTTTGTCCATTGTTATAATATTGGGGTCTTACGAGTCGCCTCCACTTCCAATTAAGCTTGATCAAATGTAGCTAAGAATTTTCTCAATATTCAACACTTAGATAGAAAAAAATTAAGACGTCTCTTCGCGTCTTCATAAATTTACACAGAAAAGTATTGTTTACATATTAAGTATGAAATACTAGGGAACAAAACGAAATTTAAGTGTTATTTTAATGACAGTGACAACCCTAGCCTCAGTTCTCAAAATAGCCTGTTGAAGGGCTATCATATTTGTAAACTTTGAATGCTAGATGTTTAGCACCTGTGATTTACACTGTCCATCAAACTTTACATCCACCCAGTATTCCAGTGACTGTATTTAGAAAATAGAACTGACTCACCTTAAAAAATGTTTATTAAACAGTAACTTAATACTGCCTATTTTACTTAACAACTTGAAATTTTTACTTGCGATAACGGATAGAAAACAGAACTCACTCACTTTGAAAATGCCAAATAAAAAATATCTTGATATTTTTATTGAGACGGATAATGACGTCCGTCATTATGTTTGGGATATATGTCTAGCCGAATCGACTCGCTGTCTTCGTGAAACTTGGATTGCATTAACCATTCCATGCAATTGCACAGAGACATGCGATTCGATCAACTAAGTTGTAGTTGAAGGATCATTCGATAGATTTATGAAGTTAGCGCAGTAAAACTGCAAAAACCGACTTCAACTATTTCATTGAGTACCACGTTGCGATTTGATAATGATTCCGAAATTGTGGCACGTAAGTTTTATCAACATCCTACTAGTAGTTTTTGAGTTATCACTACATAGTATAAAACAAAGTCGGTTCTTCTTACCGTATGTCCCTTTGTATGCTTAAATCTTTAAAACTACGCAACGAATTTTGATGCGGTATTTTATGGATAAAGTGATTGAAGAGGAAGGTTTATATGTATATTTCATAAACGTGCGAAGCCGGGGCGGGCCGCTAGTAAAGTATAATGTATAAATTTTTCGCTTGCTTATGCGTTCGTTCACTTATGTTTCGAAGATGCCAAGATAAGTGAAAAATTTGTGCACTATTAAATATAATTTAAAAATAGTTATTATTATTAAAATAGTTATTTTAAAAATAGTTGGATAGTGATACAATTAATATGCTACCATCTCGGAATCACCTTCTTAAAAAAGAATCATGAATGTCAGTTGGTTATTGGCCGACAAATCGACTAACGAAAATATAAAAAAAAGACGGGTTGCACTCCGGGAGTGCCGGCAGAAGTGAAAATTTGAATAATAACGTTGTGCATTTTTGATATTTTGGAATGGTTAGGGAATATTTTTGCTCGAATTGCTTTAATTATCATTATGAAAGTACTATTATTTATGTGGTAGAATACAATATTAATTTATTGCGCTATCGTACATAAACATGACGATACGAACATTCGCGCAAGCGCCCTGCGCCGTCTTACGAATTTTCGATCAGGTCACGTGTCCTGACGCGAGTTTAG
>NJDC01000049.1:463527-477766 GCA_002245475.1 Calephelis virginiensis | reverse complement strand
TAGATTCAATTAAAAAAAAAAGGTTAATAATACAATGGTCGATTTTCGATTACTGGATGACCACTAGTTATAATAACTGCGATTTTGCTTTCTCAAATTAAAACAACGAGTTTACCTTTTTATGGTCCCTTCCATTATGTTGTGCAATTCAAATTCAAAGTATATTTATTCTCGTAGACCTATACAATAATAATTGTTTTCTTGTGACGCGTTTATACAATTCTATAAACTACTGATTTCCACCTTTGGGCATCGCGTCAAAGTTTAAAGTGTCATGCCTATCATCTTGATGCGTGGCGATCTACGAGTACAACTGTGCGATTCCGAAGACATTTTTCACCTCGAACAACACCTTTGTGGAATCAGTTACCTTTGGCGGTATTCCCAAACAATTATGACTTAGGGACCTTCAAGAAAAGATCGTACTTATTCCTTAAAGGTAGGCAACGCATCTGTGATACTCCTGGTGTTGCAGATGTCCGTGGGCGGCTTCACTTTCCATCAGGTGACCCACTTGCTCGTTTGCCTCATCTTGTATAAAAAAAATACTACTATATACTACAATATGCGTCATAGTTAACACTTAGTTAACCGTCTGTTAATACTCAGTTTCTGATAAGATGCATATTAAATGCTCTTTTTGTCGTTGATGATTCAAATTGTAACCTTGAATTTAATGAGTCAGGGCCCAGTTTGAAACGTTTGAAACGTTTAACACATTCGTATTAATTTGGTTGAGGGCTACGATGAAAATTATTTGACAGTTTAGTTAATAAATTTCAATATTTATTATGACAATATAAAGTTTGAAACCACTTTGTATTGCGTCATAAAATTTTTACTTGATATTTCCCGTCAGGAAAGTTATTGGGACATTAGGTAAAATAATCTTAAAAGGGCCCTTCCCGGAATCAACGCGTGCGTGGTTGAATAGCTTGTTGTTTTATCCAGCGCAATGTAAGGAAAAGAAGCACAGTGAAAAAAGAGAGATAGCGCCTGAGAGCTCGGTTTGCATTCGGTAAATTTCAAAAAAGTAAGAACATGATAACATTGAACGAAAAATAGTGTAAATAAATTTCATAAAACATGTTCCAGGAAATATGTGTTTTTTAGAAATCCTTATAAGTTCGTGAAAAAAATTTTTATTATTTAGAATCTCTATTACATTTCAATCAAAGTATTTTCTTTAGTTTAACTATTTATTGTTCATTATAAACGGGCAAAGTTCAGGCAAAAATTGGTAAAAAAGGCAGAGTTTCGGAGGCTTATAGTGAATTGGTTTCTCCAAATTCAGATTTTTTTGTTACCATAAAAACATAGGTATTATGCAAAAGATATCAATTAGTTCAAAAGTTTCAAAGAACGATCTTTTACAAAGCCATAAACATGTACGAGCGTTTGTATGAAAAAGAAGCCGGGTTGGCCGCTCTTAAGGCCTGTCCACATTATAACTCTGTCTGCCTGACGTTACGCTTTCACTGCTAAACCACTGGACCAATTTAGATAAAATTTGATATGCATACAGTTAACTGAGTTCAAACATGGGCCGTTTATGTCTTTCAAAAATCAAACCCCAATGGATGTTTGAAAATCACCTTGAAGTTAACCAATTACGACTTAGATAATCTACGCTGAAATAGCTAATATGGCATAAAAAATGTCTAAAGTGTAATTTTTTTTCAGCTAGTCATGACGTTTTCTTCAATAATAGTATACACATTTACAAGAAAGCTTCTAGTCGGGAGCCCCAATGGTGAAGTCATCAGGAAGGACTCTAAGCATCAGAAATATCCGTTCCTCACTAGTGCAGGTATGCATTGACCTTATTGTTTCTTGAAGAATATGTAGGTAATCTTTTCTAGGTAGTATATTTTGCACCAGCTCGTCTTCATTGGTTGGGTTTTCCCCGTGTTGGTCCGGGCTCCGTTGCAGAATAGACCATCTGGCCGCCTGCCAGGCAGCTCGTAAGAGGCGAGCATAGGCTTACCGTCACTAACACCGTAACACCTGACTAGGTGGTAGAGTTTCGCAGCGAATCACCCGGGTTGGTACCACCGCCTTACCTATTCCTGCCGTCATAACGTCATGACGTGTTCCGGTTTGGATGGTAAGGTAGCCGGTAAACTTACTTTTGCTCGAGGCCTAACATCCCGGCCTCAGGTTGGCAACGCACCATTGCCATCTTTGGTGTCTGTAGACATTGTAGTACTTAATTTGGTAAACTTCGTTTGGTATTGTAGTACTTAATAAGAAAATAAAGATCACAAATAATTGTACATATAACGTGGGTATATTATTTTATTTAATTAAAATATAAACAAATGAAAAATGTAATAATTTAAAGAATGTTAACATAAATTACCAGTTAAGTCTGGTGAAATAGGCGAATCATAAGTGATTGTTATAACATCTTCATGTACTCTATTTATAATTTATATACAAATAAAGAGGTGTTGTTATTATTACAATGTCAACTTAAAACTAAGGAGGGTACCTTAGTTTATATGTTTCATGGCGTAGGAGTAAACTAGTAAAATCTTAAAATATAAAATTCCCGTGTCACAATTTTTGTTACCGTACTCCTCCGAAACGGCTTGACCGATTGTCATGAAATTTTGTGAGCATACTGAGTAGGTCTGAGAACCGGTCAACATCTATTTTTCACACCCCTAAGTGTTAAGGGTGACTCACCCCACTTTTTTATAGCAGAACAACGTCTGCCGGGTCAGTTAGTAGAAATGTATATTCTGCATTAAATCAAATACTAACGGTTCACCTCAATTACAATTTGTATAAATATAAAATAAGTTCCAAACAATAAAGTTTAATTAACTTTCACATAGTAAGTGTGTTGTCCAACTCGAAACTATTCCATAGTTTATTTTAAACCTAAATACTACGCTGTTTGTGTAATTTATTTTCGTTGTGATATATTTATGTATAATGTCTAAGTTGTAATAAATATTTCGTCACGCACAATTCACATGTATCGCTCGACGCTGTTTGATAAAAAAAATTGGGTACCTATTTTGAAATCAAAATAATTTTATAGAATCAATTTTTAACTGTGGTTCAGCTTTGCTGTGTAGAATAAATCACCTGTCTCTCTGCCAGACAGCTTCCATGAATTAGGGATATATATATATATCTCTAATTCATCATCATTTATAGGAAGGCAAATAAGCAGACGGATTTCCTGATGGTAAGAAATTCACGCCGCCTAGACACCAAAGGTACCTAATGATGCGTTGACAATCTGAGGTCGGGATGTTAGGCCTCGAGCAAAAGTAAGTTTACCGGCTACCTTACCCTCCAAACGGGAATAAACGTCATGACGTTATGGCGGCAGGAATAGGTAAGACGGTGGTACCAATCCGGACGAGTCGCTGCGAAATTCTACCACCTAGTCAAATATCACGGTGTTAGTGACGGTAAGCCTTTGCTCCCCTTTTACGAGCTGCCTGGCAGGAAAGCAGATGGTCTATTCTGCAAAGGGGCCCGGACCAACACGGGGAAACTATTACCTGGTTTCAGCTTGACGTCGACTTCTGGGATAATCTGTTTATGTTTTATGCTGTCCATCTTAATCTTGTAGATTGAAATTATAATTTTGGCTGTAGTTCAGGATTTAACTTTGCGATTATCGTATATGTGTTTTTTTTTCAGGAAAGTACATAGCGTTATTCCTTATAATGTTCTCTGGGATAATGAGGCCGAGTATAACATCGGGAATATATTTCTTGGTGTTTATGGGGGCTGCTACTGCTTGGTCTATCGGCAAGCCGTTGGAGAGAGGGTTCGCAGTTATCAGCCGTTGTCTGATGGCGATCATGGCGGTGCACGTCCTGGTGTTGCTCGTCTACCAATGCTCTTGGTTAATAACTATATACCCTCCAGAAAATGATTTTGCTAGGTAAGTGTATGTTGGTGTTAATTCTGCGGCGCAATAACTAAAGCTATCGTATGACGCTGATAGAAATAAATAAAAAAACGCTTAGTGCTGTTAAATTTGTTTGTACGTGACAACCATGTAACCGAAAAAGAAGTATCTTCACGCACGTATCCCGAAGAGATAGGCAGAGGTACAACCAGGGCACCCGGCGACTAGCCGAAGACGTTAAGCCCCACATTGCGATAGGCGGCAAGCCTATTGCTAACCGGGCACATATCCGATCTCAACCAACGTCGGTTTTATTAAACTGAAAAACCACATTTTCTTAGTTTTGATCGACCGAAACCGAACCCCGGACCCCATGAAGTCATGCCCTATATACCTAGATCTAAACCATAGAGGGCATTGACGACGAATTTCAATAACGTATAAGTTATCTAATGTAAAAAGGGGGTAGCATTGATCAGTTACTACACAAGTAATACTCTTTTTCAAAAATTAACAAAAATAATGTATGTAGCAACAAAACTCCTATCTCTAACTGTAGATAGGTTACAAAAGCAGTACAAATTATGTCCTGACATATTTGTCATGTCTAAAATTTGTATAGGAATCGGCACCTCATTTAGAAAACTGAATGTCAAAAGTTAAAGAGGTAGACTATAATAATTAGTATATCATTACATAGTAGAATTAAATCACTACATAGTATAAAATAAAGTCGCTTTCCATTGTCAGTCCCTATGTATGTATATGTATTTAAAATACAGCAACGGATTTGAATGCGGTTTTTTAATAGATAAAATTAATGTATTATAACAGAAGTTTGTCCACCTGCACAAAGCTGCGAAGGGCTAAAAATAAGTAATTATCTTCACGCCCATATCCCCGAAGAGGTAGGTAGAGGCACAACCAGGGTACCCACCAGGGCCGAAGACACTATGTACCACAATGTGATGGGTGGAAATCCTATCGACCAACGGCCACATATCCAATCCCAAGCAACGTTTTTTTTATTAGAAAATTGGAAAACCCCCAATTTTCTTTTTGTTGCCCGACCCGGGATTCGACCCCGGGGCCTCATGCAGGCAAGTCCGACAACTGAACCGCTAGAACACAGAGGCAATAGTTATGGGCTGATATGGGGTGATAGTTACGATGGTAGATACGGGCTGCTAGTTCAAAACAAAATAACAAAATAAGTCCTTACACTTAACCCAGGGTGTACGTTTCTGGATACGGTAGGTTTATATGTATAACTATGTACTGTATTATATCACTGTCGTCGCACACCTACAGCTGGTTTGGTCAAAGTAAATAAAGCGTCCTGATTAACACATGTGATAGTTTGTCGACTAATAAATTGCAGGTTAACGATCGCTTTTGAAAATGAATTTCTTTGTCTGTTGACGTTTGTGATATTTGGACCAGGTTTATTTTTACAGCTGTTTTTAATCGTCTCTATGGTTAAGCGGTCCGGTGTAGACTCGATTGCGCGAGATGTCGAGTTCGATCCCCGGGTCGGGCAACAAACAGAAATTGTGTTTTTTCAATTTTCTAATCAAAATCCAGTTGCTTGGCATTGCATGTGTGCCCGGTGTGCGATATTCTTACCACCTGCCACATTGTGGGACTCAGTATTTTCGGCTAGTCGTAGATGTCCTGGTTGTACCTCTGCCTACTTTTCTGCGGATATGGGTGTGAAAAGGTGGTTTTCAGTTTTAGACGTAAAATGCATAGCTAATTCGCATACCCCCTTAAGCTATTGCTATCTTCTTTTAACGATAGTAATAGAAAGAGACAAAACAAGTTTAGTGTTGTCAAAGTAGTTTGTATCTGACATTTCTACCCATGTTCCTCGGTAAACGTTATTTAAAAACGTTACAACTTGACATGTCCGTACTAATCTGATATGTTTAAAATGTTCTATCTCTTTTGTTTTGTTTCATTGGAAAAATAAAGCATGCACCTATCATAAGTTTAGTAGTAGTAGTGTTTAGTAGTATTACCTCCAATATTTGGCTAATTTAACGAATGCTAATATTAGTCCCATTAAATTTATTTATCACACAAAGTATCCTTTATTTTTATATTTCTCTCCTCGCCTTTGTGGTCTAGGAGTTCAGTGTTGGTGTTGACTACACAAAGTCTCGGGTTGGATTCCTGAGTCGGTCACCTTTTTAATAAAAATCACGTTGCCCGGGATTGCCTGGTTAGCGTTAAATTTGCGTCCTAACATTGTGTATGGAAATAGTAAAACATTCAGCAGATTTTGGGTGTCCTGGTTGCTGCTCTTTCCTACCTCTTCAAGGTTACGAGCGTAAGGATACTTATTTATCTTGAATGCAATATGTATTCAAAGACAGCATGTTTTATGATGTAAAATCGTTAAGAAAATTTATGCAATAGGTTTGTAATTGTCAAAATGTGTGAATGCGTTAGAAGATAGAGTGTTCTCTTTCTAGTCGAAATTGTTACTCAGATATTTTTTGTCAATTTTTGGGATAGGTCGATCGTTCAATATCACTTGCACTGTTCGTTTTCCCAGAGCCAGCTTTCCAATCTACTTTATACATAACATAATTGTTATTTTTTAGCAATTATGTTTTAGCATACATATATGTAAGTTATGTTTCTTTTCTGAGTAAATATAAATTTATTGGTTCAGAAAGTTTTATTATTTTATTCATCTGCCTCTCTGGCGGGCAGCTTGTAAGAGAAAAGCACAGGTTAAATACCAATAACACCTCTAGTGGTGGAGTCCTGTGCACCAACTTGCCCGGGTAGGCCACTTTACCTGTTTCTGTTACCATATTGACGCTGTCGTGTTCTGGTCCGGATGGTACGATAGCCGGTAGACTTGCAGAATAAAAATAAAACTTACTGCCCATTGGATAGCGATGCACCTGTAACATCGTTGGTGGCCTATTAGTCCTAATTGCTTTATAACATCAAGGGATCCTTTTATACTAAAAAAAGTTACTCACTTACACCCATATTGTTTTGTATCCCAAAACTAGCAGCCAGTTCCAACTCCGCACGGTTGGGCAAACTTCTATGTATTCTATTATATTCTTCTATTATACATGTAAGCCTTCTTCTATAAACACTCTATATATATAAACACATTGTTATCTGTTGCGTAGTTTTAAAGATCTAAGCTTTATGGGACAGACAGCAGAACGCTCGTTGTATACTATGTAGTGATAACAATTTAAAATTATTTTGCTTTCAGATATTTTGGTTTAACGAAACTTGTAATCATTAACGAAACAGACCCCCACAACTTTATTTACGAAGTGACAGACGACCATATGTGGGCAACACTGGCAAGTCCGTTAGTCATACTCTTCACGTATTTTTTCCTCGCCATTGAAAGTCGGGAATTATTCAAACCAAAGGTATGTGCACACTTTACGAATTTAATTTTGGAATTAAATATCACAATATAACCTTAACTAATGCTAATACGCTTTAGAATCATACCATTGGACTGTTTTGGGAAACTAATGGCGTAGACTAATCTGGCTGTAGTTAAGCTGTTTTAATTTTTGCTAATGGGGCTGGTAGGCGAGGAAAAAGAGCGCATTAACCGGTGTAGAAGCAGGGAAACTGAACGGGTCGTTGGTACGAGGAGTGTCTTTCCGTCGCTCCAATGCTCCCCGCGACAAGTGGAGGGCAGCAACTAAGAAGGCCAGAGTAAGCGAGTACCCTGAATGAGAACATGTGACATCGCCCTTATGAAACCACTTGTATTTAGATTTGCACTGATGATTACCTAGTTTTTTAGTGAACGTGTAGACTAGTTTTTCGATTTTATGTAAATACCACTATTGAGTTGTTTTTTTAGGGTTCCGTAGTAATAATTATAGATTTCCTTTTAATTTTTCACATCTAAAATTGAGTCTATTTTGCAAAATTATAAATTGATGTTTAGTTTTTGGATTTTATTATATTTTTATTTGCGCAATATATTATGTGTTAAGAGGTGTTTATTACCTATTCTTATTATCACATACCAACATATTCTATCACATTGTGGTGTACAAATATTTGATGTATCTTTACAGAAATGAATCATTTATATATGTTACTTATTTTTATTTATTACAAACGTCATAATTTATTTCAAACAATTGAGAAGATTCATTTCATTTCTAGCTACCGTACACTACCACCATTTCCAAACCTAACCAGACAGGAGAAGAAATGGCGAAACAAACTGCTCTCAAACATGACTTCTTAAATTATGTTAAGGTTGTAGTTATTATTATATATCTTGTAAAATCTTCCGAAAAGCCTTATTAAAATGTCATTCCAAAACCGTTAAAGAAAAGTCTCCTCCACATTTTTTTCGTCAAGTATTCCTAAATAAACTACGGAATCCTACAACTGTATACAGTGATATGCACTTGACAAGTATTTTGTAGCCCTTTGCAAGTATTTAATGTAAACGAAGCTGTATATATTAGTTTTGTAGTTAACAAAAATCTAGCGCACTTTTCTGCAACCGCATGTGCTAACACCTTAACGACAATGTTTTGGTTAATTTTTGGCTTCGTGACGTCGAATGAATATATTATTTGCAACCTGCTTTAATTCTTTTATAGGTTTCATTTTCGTACATAAATTCCAATGCACTGCGGAGGAACGCCGATGAGACTGCTCCTGTAGGTATTCTTTTGTATTGTTAATTTTCGTCCTGTATTCCAAAACGACGCTCAAACTCAAACCGAGTTTTATATGCCACTACCTTAAATCTCGACTTGAGTGTGATACATGCTTTATAGTCGTTCTAGAATACGACCTTTGATGTTGTGCGTTTGTAGCAGTGTCTTTAGGCATTTGCACTTTTGATTGTAACGCTTTGCTTGTTTTCGGGAAATTGGAATATATTGCCTTTTTAAATTAGACGTATTTGGATAGTAATTTAGTGTGCATTATCCTATGATCGTTTAACTTGTTGTTACTTCAACAAACGCGTAATATAATGTAAATTAGATACATAGAATAGAATAACTTTTTACTGTGCACCAAAACACTTAAAAATTAAATAGACTTAAAACTAAGTGATACACAAATTACATTATTAGCGTGAAACTTATTTTTCGAAGTATGAGAGAAATTGGTGTCACATTTCTGGTACGTTCATTGACCTCTGTTACTCTTCATAAAAATCCACAGTATGTTATCACCAAATTTCATACTGCGTTTTTATTAGCTAGATTTGTTAGCTAGCTCACAGCTAGGCTGCAGACGAGCTGTGAGGTAGCTTGAAGATCTTGCTTTAATTCCGCTTGCACCTCGCGCAACGCGAACGAATAGTAACTATTTTCTGTTACGTACCACGAAAACGTTGCCACAAAAAAGTTTCACACACATATTATTTTTATTTATCTTTTGTCGCTTTGTTCAAAGAAACGTATTTTCATATAGTAGTCTGACGAACTAAAAAAAAACTAATTTAAAGTTTATAAAAAATGTTTGACTGCTTCAACTAAGTGATTTTATAATAAATCACTAGTATTGTTGACTAGTAAAATAATTAGAAACATTCATTCTTTGACTGATTTTAAAACGTGTCATCTATTTATATGTGACAAATTTATCACAATGACTCTGATTTTACAAGTGAATGAGCAATATTTTCCACTTTCCTGCTCTACCGCTAAGGTCCTAAGACGCAGTAAACCTTCTATATATTAAGAAAATAGGTCTAGCATAAATATGTTATAAATTCTAAATTTACCCGGTTTGATTATATTGATTTTTCTCACAGCGAACCTCATATTGTGTAAAAATTAATAGAATTTCCAATAGGTTAGCGCTGTTTAGACATTAGTGTGAAAGTATATTTTTTCGCTTCAACATTAATCAAAACTTTAATATTTCAATGTGTCATCGTATTCAATTTTTCCACAATTTTCTTGTTAGTTTAACTATGAAAAAAATAAATAGAACCAGTACGTTAGCGCTATTTATAGATTAGTGTGAAAGAATATTTTTCCCCTTCAACAGTAATCAAAACTTTACTGCTTTAATGTGTCATCGTGTTAATTTTTTCGTTAGTTTGACTATAAAATAAATAGATAGAACTTCCAATACGTAAGCGCCAATTATACATTAGTGTGAAAGTATATTTTTTTCCTTTCAAACTTTACTGTGTGTAAGGATCTACGCGGTTTTGTAATGTTTTGTGTGTTGATGTTATCACTGTGTCATCATCGCAAACCATCGTAAAATAAGAAATACATGTTTGTTGTTACACTGATGATATTATTTATAATATAAGATAGATATTGAATTTCCAAAGGAGTGTTAATCATTTTCAAAATAGATTACCGCTTCTCTTAGGCAATTAATTTGTGCATATGTGTTCATGTTTTTCAAATCTGTCATCAAAGCTGAGACTAAATATAGATACTCATTTATTACTCTGAATTAGATCGCAATATATAATCCATTTATATAGGTATATATTAAGCACAGTATTATTTGATTTCTGTTCTGGAATACAATTTTAACGTCAATTATCTTTTAATAAGTCGACATTTTCCATACAAAAAGTGGCCTAATGTTAGATTAAATATTAATAAACGTCTTTGAGTATGACCGATAGACTGTTATTGATTGATATTATAGGAGTTTATGCTTTATACTTACTAGAAACATTAGTACGTGATTATACAATAAAGTATCATGACGAAATTATATCAATAGTGAATTTAGTGTATGAGATGTGAGTTTATATATTCATATTCCTAGCAGCCGAATATATCAAAATAAAACCATACATCTAAACTTAGGGCCTCGATTCTAAACGGTGCTTTGAAAAAATCCCTTCCTTGCCTGTCTATTTCTTAATAATCAATAAGCTTACTTTTAATTTTTTAATGTCATTGGATGATATGCTTTTCAGCGCGACATCGTCATCATATTGTTTTAATACAATGACATGACAAATGAAATAAAATTGAAAGAATAACCTTTTTAAAGGTCATAATTGCAATAAGGCAATGTTTGCTTCCATTTAGCATTGAATCTTAGATTATATACCGTACATTAAAGGCTTTGGATTTCACAGTTAATTTTAAAAAAATAAGGAATAAATATTGAGATAACAATAAGGAACTTTTTCAAAGACAATATTATATAAGTAGTATCTGTCAATGTTTTGGGCATTAAAGATATGTAATAAATAATAATGTCCATAAATTTCTTAATAACTTCATACCGATATCAAGTTTTTTTTAAATGGATAATTGAAAAATAATTATTTGTTAACATCTGATACTATTTAATTGCATTCATAAGTAAGCTAAGTAGTTAAGTAGTTATGACTAAGTAGTCATATATCAAAAAAAAATAGTTACTGTTAGTAAGTTCTGATTTAAAACAAAAAAGAAGGTACCCTTACATGTTGATTCGATAGTCGACGACATGGAAAATATACAGTTATAAAAAATATATAATAACTAATACATATTTTCATATTTGTATTTATTCTTTAATAGCTTGCTTTCATTACAAAATTCAGAAAATTTTAAAATCAAGGGAAAACTGAGTAACTGTAACAGTATTATTGATATTATTATTTAGTCTCAGGCGATGTAATATTAACTCGTTTATTACGAAAAGTAAAAGGTTATACATTAACTAAGTCTCACAAATTTCACAATGTTAAATTTATGACTAAGTTAATATCACATTTTGTGACAAATTAGTCTCAAGAATGTAAAGGGCTCTACCCTCCCTAAACTTTTGACATAAGTTATGAATGACCTCTTATAAACTGTCATATCTTTTAAATAAGCTTTATAAATTCTTTTTACAAACGTTTATGTTGAATGTATAGCTAATACGCAGCGTTAGTCCAAGCAAGAAATGGTCCAGTATCCGCTCGAGTTCCGTACATCGACAGCTGCAACAGGATTCCACTGGCTCAGTTGTTGTGCCGGATGAAGGTGATCATACAAATTTACAGATAAGATACAAATAAAATTTTATTCGCCATATTGAATTTATAAGGTCATTTTAATCTTCTAGAATAATATTATAAAGAGAAAATGTTTGATTTTATGTTTGTTTGTTTGAAATGAACAAGCTCCGTAACTACTGGACCGATTTCAAAAATTCTTTCACCTTTAGAATGCTACATTATCCCTGAATGACATAGCTTCATTCATCAAATTCGGTGCAGTAGAAGCCAAGTTACGCAGGCGAAGCTGCGTGAAACTGCTAGTTGTAAATAAAGGGTTAGTTGAGAAGATTTCATAAAATTAATTCATCTAACATTTTTCTCATTTTTAGATTTTGATAACTTCTTTTTTTTTGTAAAATAATCAATACTAATACATCATTAAATGCACTACAGTACTAAGATTTAGTATGTAATTGTGTATGTCAAAAACTTTCAATTTGCCCCGTGTTGGTCCGAGGCCTCTGAGTAGAATAGACCATCTGCCTCTGTCAGACAGCTCAGAAAAGGCGAGCACTGGTTAAAATATAGGTCAGCACCGACTAGACAACTGAGGGTAGAGTTCTGTGCAGGAAGTTGTCCGGGTAGGAATCTATCGTCTTACCTATTTCTGCCGCTATATGACTGTCATGTCCAGAGGTTAAGGTAGCCGGTAGACTTGCACAATTGGCTAACTTCCTCGCCACAGGACAGCGATGCACCTGGAACATCTAAGGTATCTATAGTCCATGGTTGTCTTTTACCATCAGGACACCCGCGTGCTTGCTGACCTATCTCTTAAAAATAACGTGTGTGTACAACTTAACATTCAATCAATATTTAGGCCAAAACAGACCTCAATGTGTAATAATTTACCATAGTCGCCTCTGTTGTCTAGTGGTCCGGGTGTTGGACTTGACTGCATGAGGTCCCGGGTTCGAATCCCGGGTCGGCCAACAAAAATAAAATTGGATTTTTCCAATTTTCTAATTTAAAAAAAAATGTTTGTCAGGATTTTAAATGTGCCCGGTTGGCGATAGGCTTGCCACCTATCACATTGTGGGACTTAGTGTCTTCGGCTAGTCGTGGGTGCCTTGGTTGTGCCTCTGCCAACCTCTTCGGGGGTATGGGTGTGAAGATACTTTTTTTATAAGTCTTATATCCTGTAGTATTCGACAATTAGCATTATGGCTTTTGTCTTTGGTTTGATTGCAGAATCAATAATAGCAGATGAAGAGCCGACACTAGTGGATGACATCGTAGCAGCAATCATAGACTTCTTTCAAGTAATAGTGAGGTATTGAGATTATTATCATAATTGTGCATTGAATATGTTAATCACAATAACTGTTTTAGTACGTTATTCCTATATCTCAGTCAGTTATCAATTAAATACGAATATGATACTGTTTAATTTCATAATTATTATGAAAGATTTGTTACTCTGCAATCAATAAATGGGTTAAAACTGATTTTGAAATTATTTATCCAATAGAAATCTTCTCTTAAATTCTATGTTAAGAATTAAAAAAGTTATGTTTTTTAACTGCAATTTGTAACTTTACTAGGTGGTAGACTTTCGCAGCGACTCGTCCGAATTGGTACCACTTTTTTTTACCTATTCCTGCCGCCATAACCTCAATGGTTGCCGTTGACGTGTTCCTATAAGGTAGCCGGTAAACTTACTTTTGCTCTAGGCCAAAAATTCCGGCCTGAGATTGGCAACGCACCATTTTTGGTGTCTCTAGGCGGTTGTGACTTCTTACCATCAGGAAATCCGTCTGCTCGTTTGCCTTCCATTATCATAAAAAAAATACTGAATAGTTTCCTTTTTTTTTGTTTTGTGTCTATGTATTTGCTTGTCTGTGTGTGTCTGTGTCTATTGCCATCTTGAGAACCTTCAATTTTAGTTTTATAAGAAGAGCCAAAAGAGAAAATAGTTCAACGGACAAAAAGCTATCACCGCCGCATATTATGATTGTTTTTTTAAGTATTGAAACCTTTCAGGTCGTCTTACATAGCCACTACAATAACAATGATGGCATGGAGTATAATGTACCACTCTTGGTTGACTTTCGTGTTTCTGATGTGGGCGAACATCGTGTGGCTGCGACAGGACCAGCGCTCCTTCATGCTGAAGACCAGTCCGGTGTTGGTCTGCTACGCCATGTTGCTGCTGCTATTGCAATATATTTATGGGATGAATTTGTATGAAAGCGAGCTGCCGTCGAATATAACTGTAAGATATTTCTTTATGAATGAACATTTTATCACTGCTGTTAGCTGGACTAGGTGTAACTTATAAACTGACAAAAGATAGGGTAGATGGTGATCTTATAGAAAAATATGATACTTAAGCATAATTTTTAAGGCCTAACATCACGGCTTCA
>NJDC01000049.1:446579-456895 GCA_002245475.1 Calephelis virginiensis | reverse complement strand
CCAACGAGGCCGCTTTCACTGGCAACAATGTCGGCAGGAGGTGAACTTGCGTCAGATCGGCGTGAGTCGGGTGGAGGGCGAGCCGTGCGTGCCGTTGCTGGTGAAGTCGCTGTTCACGTGCATGTTCTGGGTGACGCTGCGGCAGCGCGTGACGGAGTTCCGCGCCCGTCGGCGGTCAGCGCTGGCCGCGGATATGGCCGCGCCGCTCCACCTCACCGCCTCCACCGCCGCCAGCGGTGCGTACTCACTACTATTCCAACTGTAGCGTCACTAATATGTTGCGCTCTACTTTTTTGTGCCGGAAGTAAGGGAGCTGGTGAACTTATACATGTATGGCTACCGTTACATAGCAACGTACGAATATCTATGACGTCCCTTTACATTGGCAGAGCTGGCTACTTATTAAACAGGGTGTATTTAACACCGTAACGAAAACTTCTGTGGTAGTTTAGATACATATCAGACTTCAAATATACTTGTACAGTTTTTGTTGAAAACAAATTTTAACATATTTAGCAATTTTTCAGCCCGCAATGTATATCGAACAAAGTATATGCAATAAGTCGCGCGTTGCGAGCTGTAAGTGCCGACCTAATATGCTGTTTTATTACATTGCTGGTTTTAGTAAAAATGTGTTATTTGTTAGGTATTTTCACGCCCATATCCCCAAAGAGGTAGGCAGAGGCACAACCAGGGCACCCACGACTAGCCGAAGATACTAAGTCCCACAATGTGATAGGTGGCAAGCCTATCACCAACCGGGCACATATCCTATCCCGAGCAACATTTTTTTATTAGAAAATTGGAAAAATCCAATTTTCGTTTTGTTGCCCGACCCGAGATTCAAACCCGGGACCTCGTGCAGTCAAGTCCAACACCTGAACCGCTAGACCACAGAGGCGATTATTAGGTATTAAATAAAAATCGAGTTGCGTTAGATAGTATTAATAAAATGATATTGAAATCAATATTTTTTTTAAATTCATGTCATTTCCGACACAAAATTCCAACTAGATATGCATGTCTGTCATGTACATAATCCATGGTTGCATTTTTCGTTACGCTGTCATTTACACGGTGTATAGGTATATAAAAAATTACATATACTTTGTTAAAATAAAATTTGTTTACTTACATATATTCTAGAACAAGTTCGGTTAAGTATAGTTACAATTTTTGTGTTACCAATTCATGTACATTTTTTATTAAAGTAAATAAGCATTATATTAATTGAAACTTCCAATTTCCATCAGGTCTGATAATCGGTAAATACAGATTTATCCATTTTTAAAAGTATGCATGCCGCCCTTTTTAAAATTTCACGAAATATTTTATATATTTTTAGTACAATGATCCGACTTAAATGTACAATCATTTAAGTCGGATCATTTTTACTTCACTGAGATTTAAAATGCTAGTATTTTTATTCTACAACTTACACTGATTTAAAACATATACTAAATTTATTATCGATTTAAATTTATTTGCAGTATATTTATAAATATTATTTAACTTACCGTAAAACCCGCCTATATACATTTGAAATTTTGTTACGGAATCCCGTTTAAAAAAAATTGAGCGTGACAAATCGAAACAATTGTATGGATCTGCCAAACACGTTAGGAATTTTTCCACACGAAATACGAGTGGATTTGTATGTGGTGCCATTTGGTTTCGGAAATCCAAAACGGGATTCCGCAGAGGAATTCCTAGTGTATGTGACGGTTTTAACACAGCACAGTTCGCTATACATTTCTTATTGTATCTACAATTTTATTAAACTTCATATTAAATTACTTGTACAGTGACCAACGCAGATGTCTGACCCCTTTGTAATCAAATTTATAATCTACGTTGTTAACTGTACTATTTTCACTCTTGCATCTAAAGAAACCACATCTATTAATTCATTAATTCCACTTTTAAAAAAACTCTTGTTTATTTTTTCAATGATTGAAAATTATTTATTTATTTACCTTTATTATACACTTAACAATATTAGTTTTTTAAGCACAAAAGGCGACCTCAATGCCTATTGGTATTCTCCACACATCAACCTTTAGGCCAACAGAGAGTGAAGTTTGTAGGTGCCACATAAGTAATAATAAGTTATACAATTATTTTATAATATTGTGTTAAACTATAAATACAAGGATACAAATTTTAATGAAAAATAAAATTTTACTCCAGATTGGATTTGAACCTCTACCCTTTCGTCTCAAGTCAACGAATGCTCTAACCGTTTGAGCTACTGAGAATTCAGAAATTTTTAATTCCTTAACCGTTAACGCGGGTAGTTTTGTCGTATAGATACGCAGTTCTGACACAAGAATATAATATTAAATTATGTATTTATAATTGTATGTATTATTATAATAATTATAATAATCTCCCTTCAGGACTAAAAATTAATCTACCTTTAAATTAATTTATAATAAATTATGAAACTTATGTTCATAAATAATAAAATGTTTATTAAAATGTAAATAAGGGCTGTGATTTAAATGTACATTTTTATAGAAATATGTAACTTCTTAAAATTAACTAAATATTTGCACACCACAATGTGGTAGAATATTTTGTATTCTTAAATATCTTTATAACAACTTTAACACACATATTCCGCAAATAAATAATTTTCATTTCATTTCAGAAAGTGAAAGCTACCTAAAAGGTAGTATAGTTTTAATATCAATCTTACAATGGATTTCTACAGAACTAAATTTCACAATACACGGGCAAGGTCGTGAATATCAGTTACTTAAGTATCCATTTTGTAAACAGCAATAGAGGGGCGGGAAGAAGAGGGGCGCTCTCGGCTGCTGCGAGCGCTCGGCGAGTGGCTCAACGCGGTCTGCGCCCGCTACTGGATCTACGTCGTGGTCATCATGCTCTTCGTCATCGGGGTCACCGGCGAGCGGATGACCATCTTCCGGATCCTGTATATGGCACTGTTCCTTGGTTTCATACTTATGTTTCAGGTAAGTTATAATATGACCTTGACCTTATTGCACGCATTTTGTAATTTATTTTAATGGTGGTTCCACACCTGGCTATTTGTATCAACGTATTTCCTGCATTTGACAAATAACTTTTATGTGTGGAGAATATATTTGCCATTTTTTTATGATATTGGAAGGAAAACAAGCAGATGGATTTCCTGATGGTGAGAAATTCCCGCCGCCTAGAGACACCAAAGGTGGTAACGGTGCGTTGTCAATCTGAGGCCGAAAAGTTGGGCCTCGAGCAAAAGTAAGTTTGCCGGCTACCTTACCCTCCAAACCGGAACAAGTCATGACGTTATGGCGGCAGGAATAGGTAAGGCGGTGGTACCAATCCGGGTGAGTCGCTGCGAAACATATTCATTAATTGCATAGATTTAGGATGTACTAGATAAACAAAGTCAGTTAAAAAGCGAAACCAAAAAAAATATGCGTGAGTGTGAGTAAATTGTTTATGTATGAGTTGAAAAAAGGGTTGTAGAAAAGGTCACCTACGTTATCGATATTGATAAATGAACAAACTATAAGTACGAGTAAATTAGCATATTTTCTTTACCCTCATCTACTGATATAAACAATATCAAATTTTATGTTGTATGACTATTACGACATTGTATTCGTGAAATATTGGCTTTATGTATCACTACCACAGTGACTAATAGATGGTAGATTTGTACACGAAGCCTGTCTTTTAGGGTTTGTCTTTGTCGGCCGAAACAGCAATGTTATTCATTATCATGTTCCGGTAAGAGCGTAAGGTAGCCGTTAAAATGATATAAGTGGCATTATTATCCCGCCAAACGGATTGGAAAGTACAACTTTTTATATGACTTGAGACAGCAATCAAGCATACGACTCTCCTTGTGGTTATGGACAACCGTAAATAATTGACATTATACATCCTATAGGTGCTTCGCTGTTCTGTGACAATGTTCAGCGTAATGTGCAAGTCTAGCTTCCCAAACTTTCCCATCGGAACGAATGTTTTCATAATCATATTTCAACTATTTTAGTAACTACGGGTAATCTTCTCGTCAACATTATGGTTTTCAAATAAAAATAAATTATTAGGATTTATTGCCTTTATATTTTCTTCTATTTAAATAGTAAGATTATGAAATTAATTCACAAAATTCACTGCGACGCACTATGACAGGAATACTATGAACTCTTACTCGCGTAAATATTGGCACATAGGTACCTGACTCTCTCTCTCTGTTCCTCTAAGGCAATTTGTACCTGATAAGGACTTCTCTCTCCCACGCTTTGTTGATCTTGTATATCTTATATCTATGATTAATTGTATTGTTTTCGAAGGAACTGTACAGTGTTAGGTCTTCGTTAGATAACTAAAGAATAAGTAACCCTGGACATATTATACGAATTTACCAGAAAAGAATAATATGATTCCTATTTTTTTTTAATAAGTAGTGTGTGCTTACTTACACAGTAGACTGAAATTGTACTAGATTTTTTGGAACGAAGTTCCTAACGGCAGGCTTGGAGGAGATAAGGATTTTGCTGCGCGAACGAACCGACAAAAATGTGATAGTAAAACCGTAAGAAAAAGTCCGTGGAATAAAACCGTTATATAAGACGTGCGCAGGTGTGACAGTCGTATACACAAGCGAGTAGTGTATAATACCTTTCTCTTTCTCCCTCACTCCACCCCGCCAATGCACAGTATATACTCATGAATTGTGTCGATTCTACATTAGCCGAAGGAACTTCGTTCCTATCTGGTGTCCCACGGCACCACATTTATATTATTTTATCAAAAGGCACATTATTACGAAGTTAACTTGTAAACTTATGCAAAAGCATTAACACTTTGGTTTCAGGACATTCGTCTATTTGTTCTTTACTCTGCCTTCTTATTGCAGCAAAATCGTTTATTATATTAATATTATATATTAATAATCGTTATTTGTTCACAGATAAGTTGGTACTGGTGGCGGCGTTTAATGTATGTCTTTTGGATTACTGTTATTATATACTCTATGATCAATTTGATACTTATATACATATACCAGTTTGATAATTTCTCCAAGATGATTGAAAAATATCTAATGATCAATGAAAGACTGTGAGTATTACATTTTTATATTTAACTTAATTGACTAATTTGGGCGCATGGCTGTAATATAATTTACTTTTGTACTTGTTTATTAAACATAATGTTGTGGCTTTTATACTAAAACCTAATGCATTAATATATTGAATATGACTCATTACTAATAATTAAAAAAGAAATTAATAATTGTTTATGGACCATAATTCGAATGAACCCGATCAAAATTCAACAAACACCTAGTAAAAGTCCATGTTAATTTTCACCCTGTTACTTTTTTGCTTTTTAATTTTTGCCAGTTGTATTTTACCGACTATTTCTCCGCGTTTTTTTTTGTTTTTTTTTCTTTCTTCCATGGAAACTAGTTAAGCTATAAAAGCAAAAGTTTTTCGTTATATCATAGTAAATCGACTTATTTGTATGCTATAAGAAAATATCATTTGAAGGGGCAGACTTTTTAATTTCAAATGTTTATTTGGCAGGCAACACGATCTGGGATTGGAGTTTTATCATCCGGCAGATTTATTCGTAAAGTTACTGACGCCTACCCTCTTTCTTATTATTACAATAATGCAAGTGCACTACTTCCATAAAGATTTTATGGCTTTGTCGGATCCTAAGACGCGGTAAGTTATTATTATTACCTTTCTATTATGACAAGAAATTGAGAAAATGAATGTCAACGCAAGATGAAAATTGAACAATTGTAGAGCTCATTCAATAAGAGTAGACAAAAAATGAGGGTGCCACCGTCTTTAATATCACAACACCATACTACCGAAAAGTTCTTCACGCCCGTAACCCTCAAGATGTAGGCAGACGACAACCAAGGCACCCACGAATAGCTGAAGACACTGCGTCCCACAATGTGATAGGTGGTTAACCTATTGCCAACTGGGCACATATCCAATCCCCGGCAATGTTCTTTTTATTAGAAACTTGATAAAATATATTTTCATTTTTCTTGTCCAAGCCGTTGATCGAACTGGGATCTCATGAAGTCAAATCCAACAACTGGACCGCTAGACTACAGAGGCGATGGCAATAGAGCTGCGTTTGTAAACAACTTCGCTGAATTAGTTCCGAAACATAGATCATTAATTGACATGTTCTGGAAACGGTGAATATGAAAAGTTATACCTATTTCTGAAACTATAATTATTTCTAGAAATTGTTTTACAGAGCGAATAGCGTCGCCCGAGAAGCAGAGTCAAGTAGACCAAGCCAGGGAGGGGCATCAACTATGAATAACGACGTAAGTCTTCTTTTATATTATATACAAACAAATCTAAAACTTGGATGCAACATAAATCAAAATCTAAAACTTGTGCACTTTGAACAGGATAAAATTTTACAAAATGTCGCCAAAATAGAATATATATACGAAATTTAATAATTATGAATAAACTACCATCTTATCTCTCGATGGCGCCTAAATTCTTGACAACATACTTAAACTGTTGCATATATTCGTACTCTTAGAGGTGAGATAGATAAGATACAGCGACTAAAGAGTGACTAACTAGAGTATAGACACACGAGCCGGCGCCTGTATGAGTTTTAGCAAACGCTCTTAACGGTGCATAGAAGCAAATAGGTATGGATACACCCGTGCGTTTTCCCGTTCATTTTGCGTCCTTGTAATTCATTTATCACTTACCTGAACAACCATTGCACATGGCTATAATTTTCTTTTCAAGTCAGCACTTTATTTCAATTTTACGTCTAATATTTGTGCTTGCAATCACACAATACTTAAAATGTTAGATTATATTCGCTAAAATTATTATGTTTTAATTTTATCTTGTGCCAGTGGCATGCGCTATGTTCGCTACTTTTTCTAGAGTCTGCGCTGCGCACTCTCTTTCTGAGAGTCTTGTGTTGTTAATTTAAAAAGAGTCAAATGAAAGAGAGCCGGTGCATTAGAGAGAGTCAGCAATATTTGGAAATGACATCATGTTTTGGTTAGGAGTGTAACCTCCAGTAGTAATACAGCTTCATAGATGGATTATGAGGACGCAAATTGAAATGAAAAGTGCACGGATAAAGACATATCCATAGATGTAGACGAGTGACCAGTGTGGACATAGTCAATATCTTTTCATCAGCATCCTAGCGATCTTCGCTATCCCATTTATTACTTCTCTTATTATAAATGTGAAAGTGTGTATGTTTGTTTGTTACGCAAAAACTGTTGAACTGATTTTCATAAAATTTGGCACACACATGGAGGGTAAGCTCGATTAACACATAGGATAGTTTTTATACTGAAAAAAGGTTCCTATGGGACCAATAATCACACGGGCAGCAGCCAGTATAAACATATAAATCAAGTAAAGACTTCGAGTGTTACATGAAATTTCATATTATATGTATATTTATCCCGAGTCTTGCTCACTTACTTTGTGAAAGTGAATGCATAAGATTAAGCGGTTCTCCTGATAGTTTTCAAGCTTCGTCTACAACTCAACATCAAGCCTAGAATATTATTGTAAGTTTGTATTTATTATTTCAGATCCCAGCCCTTCCATTGGAACAGGATGGGCAAGCAGGACAAACACAACTGGCCCTCGAAGCTCCGACCGGCAGCGACACGGAGGCGGACCACTCCATGGAGACCACGTCCGTGAACACCGCCACTAAACGATCACGTTCCGTATACAGGTTTGTTTATTGCTTTACTGGTTTTGTCAACGTTATATCCTTAATTGCAGGGCTTCTCTAACTTATCTGTACTGTAATGCCCTTAGGACGTGCTGTTTTTAACGACGCCCCTTAACCCATTGAGTGTCAAAATAGGGGAGGGGTCTTTCGGATCAAATGTTCTACAAGCTCTATTTTACAACTTCTCTTAACCAAGCCCACACCCTGTGGACCAAAAATAGTTACCGGTTGTAATAAGTAAAGCCTAGTAACTGGTTATGGTGGACTCTGGTAACTCGCTTGACTTGGTCGCATTTCACACGTGACGCCCCTTGGACAGTGCCACGACGCCCCTGGGTATCGCGACGCACAGTTTGGGAAACCTTGCTATGTCCTATGATTTGATTTGTACAGCCATCAATATGGAAACATCTTTGTGTTTGTATTCCAACCATTGTTTTTTTATTGCAGCGATTACCCAAAGAAATTTCAGCTACCTCATAAAATCTTTCAGTACTGAGTTAGTTATTTGAACTTTGTATCACCGCATCTTGGAACAGCCTGCGATGCAGTGTGATATTCGCCTAAAGGTCGCGGAAAAAACATAAATCGCGTGAATGTTACGCAGTCTGTTTTTTTTTAATTTGTAAAAAAATATCCTTGAACGGATATTATTGGTGCCAGATAAATTTCACCTTTACTCTTTCACGCTATACTTTATTATGAGCATTCATAATATTAATTATAAATGTGAAAGTCTGTCTGTTATGCGTGTGTGAACAGTTAGTTTGACCATGAATAGGTCCTCGTACTGCGCTGATTATAGCATCTTCACTTTAACATTTACAAATATCCGTATTAAGAAACATGCATAGTTCTCGAAGACGTTGTTGCTGATAAACAAGTCCTCAGGCCGATAACCCTAAAGAGGCAGTCGGAGGTACAACCAGGTCACCCACGACTAGCCTTTTTTCCCGTTTTTTAACGAGTGAAAATTCCTGTGGATATCACCGCTTTCGGGGGATACGCCGGTTTATGCCGGACTCCTACCAGCTAAAGTCACTCTGTGACCATCCTCTGTTGTCACTGCGGATCTCCGAAGAACACACCGCTCTCACCCTCACACCTGCCCACAGACTCATCCGCTCAGAAGTCTCGATCATCTGGTCAGTACTTTGACGACAGCAGCATGGGGTCACACCACTCTATGCTGCCACTAGACCTGAGGGGTGATTATGTAACTCAGTTACCAACTCGAAATGGATGAGTGTACATCGAATCGTTGTCAAATGACGTGTTTTGTATTTGCTATCTCCAGTGACCAACAGAAATACAATAGAGATAGCAAACACAATTGACGTCATTTAATGTACACTTTTATAGTTTGAGTTGACAACTGAGATACATAATCACCCCCTAGGGCTGCTTTTTAAGCCAACTGACCCCCCGATCAATTGACTCTCAGCCCCAGACCCTTCATAGTCTCCTCTTACGACAGACCTACGACTAGCCTAAGGCACTGAGTACCACAATGTGTGTGATAGGTGGCAAGCATATCGTCAATGAGACATATATCTAATCCCGAGCAACGTTGTTTTATTGGGAAATTGAATATACACCTTTTCTTTTTGAAGCCTGACATGAGGATCAAACCTGGGACTTCATGAAGTCAAGTCGAATACCGGGCCGCTAGACCACAGCGGGGAGTATTGCTGATAATAATGATTGAGAAACATATTTAATTTCATTAACTAGGAAATCGCCTCGGTCGTACGCGGGCACGGTGTCGGCGTCAGCGTCCCTGAAGCAGTGGATCGTCGACAAGTACCGCGCCTCTCGGCGGACCATCGCCAACGTCATCGACATGATCTTCGTCTTTCTGGACATACATCTTGTCAAGATCATATTCGTATCCCTTATGCTGCTCAGTGTTTGCAATGTGAGTGTATATTTATTTATTTTAAATAGCAGTAGCTGCTGGAGATCAGCTTAACTATCTGATGCGTTTCTTGAGATTTGGAGAAATTGTAAAGTTAATTTAGAAATTTGAGGAAGGTGCCTAAATATGCTGTGAGATAGTTTATTTCTCTCCCTTGCATTAAATATATTATAAGGTTTTTATTTTGCTAGTAATATATTATGTTCTTTGTTAAAAAGATTCCAGTTTTTCATATCGAAATGTCGTAAAAAATATACCGTTTATTATTGAACATACACTAACGTACTTCAAGGTTAAAGTTGACTATGTAAAGTCAATATTAATAACCTATCTACACATAGAGATAGACCTACTAGTTTTTCCTTTTTTGTTTATAATTAAACAATAACAGCTGACAATTGATCTAAAATAGCACTATATCTTATTTTATATAGATTCTTAATATTGGCCGATAGTCTGTATTTCAGAAGATGACGTAAAGACTGTAGTCTTTCATCATCATAATCACCATCATCATCAACACTTCATGAACTGAAACATGAAGTATTTTAATCTAAGTTTATCAATAAGACGGTTAATGATCGTGACGTTAATTGTAATTTACTTCTTAAAATATTTATGGGAAGCGTTTAGCACCAATGTCTATTTTTTTTATTATAAT
>NJDC01000049.1:419701-446170 GCA_002245475.1 Calephelis virginiensis | reverse complement strand
TCAAATTTTTTGAGACCATAGATAAATCTAATGCAAAGATTTTGAAGTCTTTCTAATTTGTTAAGTAGTTCTTCAGTAGCGTCAAGAAAACATGTGTCGGCATAATCTATTATAGGAAAAATAAGGGTGTATATAAGTAAAATTTTCGTTGTAAAGGGATGAAAAAATAAAAAAAACGTATTTACATTTGGTAGGAAGCATTTCTTGTTGCTACCCGCTAATGCTGAAGCATTTTTTGTGTATACTTTCTATCCAAAATCCAAGTGAAACCAATTATTGATACATAACTCGTACCTAATAAGAGCGAGCAGGTCTTTCAATCGTTTATGTAAAAATCTAGATATTGATCCATTTATAATCAATGTTTCTAAAGCAAGGCGATGCTATAGCAACAATTACTTTTTGCAGTGATCTATTAATATGAATTGTTTTATAATTATTCTTACTCTGTTTTTTTTTTCATTTTAAGTTGTCCGTTTAACATTATATGTTTTCTAGAATTCGATATCTTTCGTGTATCATGGTGGAGTGTTAACATTTATATATTAATGTTTAATATGTGTCTATGAGTGAGGACCTGTAATTGGCTTACTGTTTTTTTTCTGTTACCATTTTAATTGTATAAGTTGCTGTTGGTCTTCCATGTGGAATAAATAAATAAATAACATTGTTTCTAGGTGTGCGCCATGCATGTTCCTATAATGATAATAATATCTCCAGCACTATTACTTAGTACAAAGCATCAAAGGATATGTGTTTTGCTAATATCGACTCTGATTAGCATATATTTTATGGCGAAAATGGTATATCAAATAGAGTACATCAAGCATGCCTATTTCGACGTAAATTGCACTTCGGTGAGTATTTTTTTATTTAATTTCTTGCATGTTAAAGATGCCTGATGGTAAGAAATTCACGCCGCCTAAAGACACCAAAGGTGGTAATGGTACGTTGCCAATCTGAGGCCGGGATGTTAGGCCTCGAGCAAAAGTAAGTTTACCGGCTACCTTATCCTCCGAACCGGAATACGTCAACGGCAAACACTGCCGTTTTGGCGATAGGAATAGGTGAGCTGGTGGTACCAATCCGAGCGAGTCGCTGCAAGACTCTACAATCCATTCAGATGTTACGGTGTTAGTGACGGTAAGCCCACAGGCTTTTACGAACGACCTGGCACAGGAAGGCAGATGGTCTATTCTACATTTCTTTTATTGTATTGCAATATCATAAGGTTGTCTGGAAGATATCGTTTTAGTTAAAAGACCGCCATTGTGTATCACCAAGTTTGTTACTTTTATGTGTGTGTATTTCTTTATATAATTGGTGCACAATAGTTATTCGGATCTGATTCTATTCAAATATGTGGAATGAAATCATCCATTCCCTATCTCTTCAAGAAAATAGTGATGATTTATTTACTTAAGGTTAAAAATGGAAACCGTAGATAAAAGTTAAAACACTGATGTCTTACATTTGTCAAAACGCAATATAAACTTGAGATAATAATGACTAACTCTCTGATTAAAAATTTTGTTGTTTAGGTTTACGGGTGAAATGACGATAATGTTCAAAATCCTAACGCTCCATTCACTCCGAGTTGTTAGAAGTAGTTTTATTTAGGGACGTGTTTGAACTAGAATATCGCAGACTTGTGCCATTTTTGTCGACTTTTCTTAGGCCACTAACGCACGGCCCTCTAGTACCGGGCTACGAATAGGGCTACGGTATCCTGTGCCTGTCGTAAAAGGCGACCAAAAGGAGTTTGGAGCTGTGAGTCAACGCACAGAGGATGGTCACCGACTGGATTTAGTCGGTAGGAGTCCGGCATAAACGGGTTATGCCGGTCTCCTACCGGCCAAAACCAGTTTCCCCCGAAAGCGACGGGTATCCATGAGGATTTCCACTCGTTAAAAAAAAGGCCACTAACGCAAAGATCTGCTTCTAATTGGTGTTTGAGTTCCGTTGCCAAGAAGCTTGTACGTATTATGGCGTGACTTGAATGCGTATATTTTTATTATGGTGTGAAATTGCAAATTAAATAGTTTTATTTGGATCCACTACTAAATGTGACAAAAGCACTGTTGCTACTTTTCGTTTGACAATATTTTTGTTTCCAAATTTTCACAAATAATATTTATAGGTAATACGCTTTTAAGCTAAAAATTTTACATGATGATAATGGCTAATTTTCAAATTTTAGGTGGGTATAAACGACACTATAAACTCAACTGTATATAACAACGCCGAATGGGTTGGTTTCGTGAAGGCTACGAAAGGCACGCCTTTGGTCAATCTGCTGAAAGGCTACATAGCGATCATGGCGTTGATCACCTTTTACTCCTTGGTTACATATCGACAGAGTTCAATAAGGTAAGAATATTACGGAGGTTTGACAGCTATTTTTAAAATGTGAGAAACATAAATTGCAATGGCTATTTATTTTCTTTACGAGACTACGACTGGTCATCATTGTAAAGTGAAGAAAAAAATAGTTATATACTGCATAGTACTGTATAATAGTACTATTTAAATTATGCGCTTCGGCTATATTCGTTTAGCTTCGGAAATCTGAATGTATTTTAAATATATCTATATAGAGTTGTTATTACACATAATTAATCATTTCGCTTAAATTTAGATTAGGTCAGCCAATTTAAAAATAAAAGTATAAAGTGTAAAAAGAGTAAAGTGTAAAGCCGAAACGCATAATTTAAATAGTAGTACTATACAGTATAATGAAAGCCTAAAATGTACAGTATCGGACCAAACTGACACTCAAAATTTTCACTAATTTATCATAATATTAATACGTGAAGCAAAAACTTTGGACCCTTTTTTAAGATGATTGCGAGGACGAAGGAATATGAAATTTAGCACACTTATAATTTATGTGTAGGAGAAGTGCAGAATGCTAATATTTTTTTAATAATAATTCTTATAAAGTGCATTAAAGCAAAAAAATAAAACTTTACACCTTCTATCATTCATTTGACACACACGAATAAATATATTGATAACGATAAAAGATCAGAGATGGCGTACAAACTTTATTCATAAAGTTCGGAAACAAAGTAGTTGATATTGATAAATGAAGATGGCGTCCTAATCGAAAAATAATAATTGAATAACTTATAATTAAAATGTATTATGGTCGAATTTCGACCAATGAGCGACCATTAGTAGTACATAGAACATTATAAATATGAAACTATAGTTATGAAAAAAACTTACGTTTTTACTGAATGTGCCTTAAGCATTTGATTTACATTCGGTTTTACAAATAATGATACCTGCGTTTGCAGTGATCAAGCACGAAGGTATGTAAAATGAGTACATCATCTCCAATTTGTACACTAGTTTTCAGCAGACAGATTTGCACTGCAAAACCATCCGAATTTTCATCCTTTTTATAATATTAAGTTACTGTCATGAAAAATATTACACATATTAAATATTACAATATTTAAAGTATTTCAGGTTTTAAAAAGATTACGAGTATTTTATATTTTGAGTTTGTCGATTTGTCAGTTTTTTTGGGTCAACAAATAAAAAACATGCTTTGATTCATCCAATTTTTTTATTGTACGCAAAACGCTATCACTAAATATAAACTTCAATATAATACAGTACATACGATGTTTATTTATTTGTTTTATTTTTTTTTAAGTTAAGGCTAGAATTTAAAATACTTTTAATCGTTAAGAAAAATATTGTCATATTATTTTTTTCAGTCCTTTTTAAATAAATTTTTGTGTGTTTTTTTTTAAATATACATGTGGGTATTTTTTAGGGAAATGGCTCCGCAATCACCAATAAGGAGTAAAGAAAAAATAATGTTCCCGGATATAACTCGTAAGGAGGCGGACAAGGATTTGCTACACTGTATTAAATATTTAATGAATTACGGATTTTATAAGTTTGGTGTTGAGGTAATCGTGTTTATTTTTAATTTTTTTACTGTTATTTTTAAAAATGCTAAAATATGTTTTTTTATAATTTTATTTTAAAATTTTCCAGTTTTTTTTATACTAACACAGATATGATAACTTCTGTAAAAAATGTATATTTTTTTTATATTATTGCCTTACAGATACATGTTTAGGTATTGTAGCTTAAAGACACTGTTTTTTTTTTAATTTACACAGCTAGCATCGTAATATGAATATTGTTTATAGATTTCCCTGATCTGCCTGATGGGTGTGGTGGGGTCCCGCATGGACCTGTACGCGGTGGTGTACGCGTGCTGGCTGCTGGCGCTGGTCTCCATCCGCCGCGTGCAGCAGCAGCGCTTGTGGCCGCTCTTCACCGCCTGCATCACCATACTGCTGCCCTTGCAGTACATGATCTCTGTCGGATTCCTACCACAGTTTTGCTTGCAGTACCCATGGAGTGGGGACAGTCAGGTAATTTTTGTATTTTCTGTGCTCTTTTTGTATTTTTAACATATCTATATATTAACATGTGATGCCAAAACTTTGGCAAATTTTTTTTACGAAAATTGCGCGGACGCAAGAGCATAAAATTTGGGACACTAATAGTTCATGTATAGGAGAAGTGCAGAACGTTAATATTTTTCAATAATAATGCTTATAAAGTACATTAAATCAACAAATAAAACATTACCCACACTACCATGCATTTGACACACACAAACTGATGACACACATATATTGATGATAACGATAAAAGAACACAGATGGCGCACCATTCAGTTTAGAAACAAAGTAGTTAGTCTTAAGAAATGAAGATGACGTTCTCATCAACAAGATATTAAAATTTATTATGGTACTTAGTATGGTAGTAAATAATACATGAAAGGCGTGTAACAAGAATAGAACAATTATAATATAAATTTACTTGACCATTTCATTTCTAAAGACCATTTTGAAGACCCATATTTGAAACCGTTTTGGCCTTAGCACTTTTAAGTGTTTGTAATTTCGGGAGTCCGGAAAGTAAATAATAATAAATAAATAAATATTTCTGGACAAGTCACACAAAGTAAGCAAATTATATGCTTGTGTTATGGGTGTTAGTCAACGATATTACTACATAGAAATACTTAAATAGATAATAGAATAAATTGAATAAACACCCAGACCTGCAGACATCTAAATATTACTACACAAATGCCTGCGCCCGTCGGTAATCGAACACAAAAGTAGACACAAAAATAGTGTTTGTATTGAAATATAACTGAGTCACATTTGTAACGTTGACTAACGGAAATAAAACGAATTTGGATTTACGATTTGGAACGAAACGATTTCATGAACTACAAGTATGTATTTTTTTTTTCAAAATTTACTAATTTGAGCTAATGTTAAAAAACTGTTTTTGTAATGTTTAAGAACCTTTAGAATTGTTTAAGTAGAAGAAATCCTTCACATCTTTGTGTTACAGGAAATCTTGATATCTACGATATTGCATTAATTTTTTGACCGCGAAATCCGCCACCAGAGAAAAGCTCTCTTTATTATCTGTGGTGTGTATTAAAAATTCAAAAAAAAAGTATCATCACGCCCAAATCCCCGAAGAGATAGGCAGAGGCACAACCACGGCACACACGACTAGCCGATGACACTAAGTCCCACAATGTGATAGGTGGCAAGCCTATCGCCAGCAGGGCACATATCCCATTCCAAACAACGTTTTTTTTATTAGAAAATTGGAAAAACCCTATTTTCTTTTTGTTGCCCGGTCCGGGATTCGAACCCGGGACCTTAGGCAGTCAAGTCCAACAATTAAACCAATAGACCATAGAGGCGATATTAAAAATTAAATTTAACAAATTTAAAATTAAGTTATATATTATTACTTTTAACAGCAAATGAAACACATACGGACGTGGCTGTTTTTGCCCTACGCGGATGAGCCACCACACGCTGTAAAATTGATATTCGACTTTTTCTTGCTATTATTTGCATCGCGACAGTTGAGAGTGTTCCGTGTGGAAAAAATAAGAGGAGAATCTTATCCAGGGGGATCAAACAATCAAGATATTGGTGCTGATTGGGAAACGCCTAACTTTGTGAACCCAGTGCCAGACTTCCTGGGCTATGTTGGGTTTGTAGAAGTTATTTTATTATCTTAATATGTATAAATTACATGTCACGTTGTTTGTCCTTGATGGACTCCTAATTTATTGAACCGATTTCGATAAAATTTTACAACTATCTGTCGTTTGGTCCAACTTAAAAGATAGGGTAGTTTTTCTCTCAAATATGGACGGGTGTTTGCGTGACAAAGTTGGCTGGAGCAGCTAGTATAGTATAAAACAAAGTCACTTTTCGCTGTCTGTCCTTATGTATGCTTAGATCTTTAAAACTACGCAACGGCTTTTGATGCGGTTTTTTAATAGAGTGATTTAAGAAGGAGGGATTATCCTTATTAATGTATAATAACACAGAAGTTCTTTTATCCCTGCGAAGCTGAGACGGGCTTCTAGTACAAGGAGATGTCAAAAATTTTGTTTTATCGTGGTTAATATAATTAGAATAATACTTTAGTAGTATTATATAGTATTTGTTTAGTTGTATGTTTATGGTGTCCTTCCTGCCTAGGGCAATGGCAGCGGGTTGCCATTGGCTGGTAGTCGCTCAGTTGTCGACTGACTGCTTTGTTGCGCGAATTTATTACATTACAAGAAAATTTTCTGCTTTATTATCATTTAATACCATAAATAAAACAATGATTAGAAGAAATAAATTATAATATTACTCAAAATTTAAACCCAAATTGACAATCCATACAAACATTATAAACGCAAAAGTCTGTCTGTTACTCTTTCGCAGCTAAACCGCTGAACCGATTTTGATGAAATGATATGCATAATATAGCTAAAGATCCGCGTTCAAACATTGCCTTTTTTTAGTCAAGCCCCAAAGGTCTATAATAGGTGATGAAATTTTGTAAGAAAATTGTTACTATTCTACGATGGCGACTTGGCTGCCAAACAGCTAGTCTTTTATATTTTCGCGTCGCTTATTATATATATATATAAATCAATACCACTTTTCGTTGTAGTTTTATAACTCAAGAACGGGCTCACCTATCCAGACCAAATGTTTAACCTTTGTTCCGACTATTTAGTAGATGGTTTTTGTGAAAGTCGAGCGGTTCTCTTCATTTATTACATTTTTTTTTAACAAATGAATTCATGAAAGGGCGGATCATTTTGTTAATGGGTATTTTTCAGTCAAATTGAAACTTTTTTCAGATGGGGATTGTGCTGCTATGTTGAAAGTTTTTTTTCAGTTGGTTTTTTTATTTTTTGTTTTGTTGTATTATGTCATTCATACGGTCATATACGTAGCGAAGCACGTACCGGGCCGCTAGTGTTATATGTCTTTGTTTTTTCAGATCGTGGCTAGATATTATAAAACGAATGGTATTTCTGGGAATGTTGTGGGTGACGCTCGCGATTATGTTCATGACGGGAACCAACCGCGTGAACTTGTTCTCTATGGGATATCTCATTGGTTCCTTTATATTTCTATGGCAAGGGACCGACTTTTATCTTCGTCCAAAGGATGCTATATTGCAATGGTGAGATTTTTTTGAAATTTTATTGTATAGAATCTAAACTGTGTATTCCTTCATGTATCACTGTGAACCGCGGCTTCGCCTACAATTAAAAGTTTTTTCGCCCTGTAACTGGCTCTAAAACAACTACTTTCTAAATTCAAAAATGCGAATGTGGATGGATGTAGGTACCTGGGTTTATCTAGATTTACATTCCACTATCAAATCTCTCAGGTATTAAGTCCAAATAAAATTATTTAATTTGCAATTTCCCGCCAAAAACTTATACGTATTATGGCTTGACAAAACAGGCAAAACAGTGCGCTATGAATGAATTGGACTTACAGGAAACTAAAACTCTCAAATATATCCAGCTCCACACAACACATACCACTAAACTGTTTTATTAGCACCAACAATACACGCCCACTACTAAAAACTCAACCTTCTGATGATGCTTCGGTTACGAAGAATGAGTGTGCAGAAGCAAATTCGACTGCACTACACGAAGGTCGAGCAGATGATAATGAAAATCTCTCTAATAAAGGAAAAGATAATAAAGTAATATAAAATAATAAAGAAATAGTCTCCAAAAGCGGCGTGTTTGTATGGAAAGTGTAATGAATGTAATGAATAAATAAATATCCCTGAACAAGTTACACAAATTGAATCTAACCCCAAACTAAGCAACGTATATGCTTGTGTTATGGGTGTTAGTCAACGATACTAATACATAGAAATACTTAAATAAATACCACAATAAATTTAATAAACACCCAGACCCGGAAATGCAGACATTTAATGTTAATCACACAAATGCCTGCCCCCGTCGGAAATCGAACCCGAGCCTCGCGGTTGGTCGATGTAGTTAAGCGTGTACGCTTGCCACTCGACTAACGAGCCAGGCAGGTCTGCAGGAAACGTGACATTTGGCACTCGATACTCTCTGCCTTTAGGGCCTTGGCATGAAGATAAGTAAGATTTCTAAATTCCATCAACATAGGTTCTGTAGTTTCTTAGCTGTTTTTTATGATATTGAAAGGCAAACAAGAAGACGGATTTCCTGAAGATTTCCTGTAAGAAATTCACGCCGCCTAGAGAGACCAAAGGTGGCAATTATGCGTTGCCAACTTGAGGCCGGGATGTTAGGCCTCGAGCAAAATTAAGTTTACCGGCTGCCTTACCCTCCGAACCGGAACACGTCATGACGTTATGGTAGAGTAATAGGTAAGGCGGTGGTACCAATCCGGGTGAGTCGCTGCAAAACACTACCACCTAGTAGGATGTCACGGTGTTGGTGACGGTAAGCCTGTGCTCGCCTTTTACCTGGCAGGAAGGCAGAAGGTCTATTTTGCAAAGGCCGGGCTACTCAACTTGGGGGAAATATGTTACAGATTATTGCATTATATTGTATTAGTGTTTATTGTGTATTATAAAAATACACGATTGGCATCCAGGTGGTCGTGGCTACTCCGCTACAATGTATGCGTGGTGTTTATTAAAGCACTTCTGCAAATTCCCGGATGCATCTTCAGCACTGTGATGCAGGAGCACGCTTGTTGGCTTGTCCAGCTGCTCGGCATTGGATGTGTTGACAAGTTTGCGGGGGGGAACATTGCCAGATATTTCAAAATGGATTATGACAAGGTAAGTTGTCTTGAAATATGCTACTTAACAATATAAAGCGCGACCCGCGTTAAAATGCAACCCCGAAAATGTTTAAAAACTTTAATTAAACTTATTTAAAAAAAAGTTATACGCCACTTTTTGTTTTTGTATTAGCGTTGACTACTTGAGGTCTCTGGGGTCGATTCCCTGGTCTGGCAACTCAAATTGTGTTTTAGCAATAATTGTGCAATAAAAAATAACGTTCGAAATTGGATATCTGCCTGTTTGACGATAGGTTTGCGACCTATCATATGGGTCTAAAGTACCTCGAAGTAAAGCATTCGACTGATTGTGAGTGCCCTGTGTGCCTGTTTGTACCTCTGTATAACTCTTCAATAATACTTCAAGATACTTTTTAGTGTACTCTTTTTTTTACATTTAAAAAGTCATGTACAATTTTTAAATAATATTTTTTTCAGCATTCAATTTGTTCAGTGCCTCAAGAGGATATAGGATTGGCATGGGACGGGGTCTGTTTCGCATTCCTGATTCTACAACAACGACTCTTCCACAGTTACTACTTTTACAGAGTAATCGATGAAAGCAAAGCAACCACTGTTCTTGCTTCCAGGTGAAGTATTATTGAGAAAAACGGTCTTGAGAATAAGAAATTTTTAAATAAGGACAAAATATGTGATTACGATTATTATAATAACGATTAGATACGAAGAATAGGCTTTACGAAGAAAGAAATGCCAGTGGTGTTTAAAATAAAAGTTGGTCTGCTAAGAGCCAACTTTTAGATAAAAGTTATTAATTGATGTAATATGAATTTATTTAAAAAAATACGACTGTAATTAATTATGAATATAAAAATGGTAACTTTTATATTTTTTTTTAGTATTTCAAAGTTGTTTACACCATTTGATATACTTTTAAATAAATTACAAAAAAAAATTGGGAACAAATGATCATAATCCTATTATTATAAGTCCTTATTGTACACTACTGAAATAACAAAAAAAGCATTTTTTTAGGAAAAAATGTATAATTATATATTACGATATGTATGTAATTATATATTTATATATTAATTATAGAAATTCATATTCTAATGGCGACTTTTTAATTCTGCTGAAGCATTTTCTCTTTCCAATCATAATATGAAAGATATTAGAGCAAAAATGTTTTACGCGATAATTCCAGAGGTGCTGAATTAATTGAAGAACTCCGGCAGAAACAAATGGTAGTACAAGAAGACCAAGAAGTTAAGATACTGGAAAAAATCAAGGTTAAAATGGAAAGAATAAAAGCCAATCAAAAGAAGATACAGGGGGTAATGGCCAAGGAGCCTAGACATCATGATGCAGGTAATTACTGTAATCAGTTATAAGAAGCATAAGAAATAAAAACTTTGTAATCATGTTACCTTTTATATGTATTCTATTTTAAACAAAAAAAGGTTTAAAAAGTTTTTATATATGTAGATAATTCTCATAAGATTAAATAATATTACAATGTGTACATTAGGAAGAATACATTATAACAAAGCGTATTGTTAATAATTTTAACAACGATTGCTGATGTTGATAAAACGTCATGCGTAAAATATAAGTTTAAATTAATCACCTACCGAAAGTTTCAGCTTAAGTTTCTTTTCGACCACAAGAAAGCTAAAACTTTCGGCCGCTTCGGAACCCCTTTGTTCGTGAATTTCTGTGCATCTTTCATCAAATTTCGCCAATAACTACCTACCTCCGTTTTTTATTTCATTTGGCACCATAATTTACCTATGTACTAACTGGCTGTCGGTATGACTATGAAAAAATATGGGTAAAACTACACTAGATTTCTGAATCAATGGAAATTTGTAAAATATTTAGGTAAGTTTTGGTTTCGGCTTCACAACCAGTTAAAGTTATACGTAGATACAAAGTTCTTTACGCTTCATTGCGTGTTTGTGCGAGTGAGATAACATGTGTGTGTGTAAAACGTATGTAACGTTTGAAACATAGTATGGGTGTTTATGTTACTCTTGTTACTTCCAATGCTATCAAATAGAAGAGGAAGAAGAGGAAACACAACCTGGTGAATCGGAACACGTGCCTCTGGTGCGAGGCGACTCTGAGGAGTCCCGGCGGGGCTACCACACTCCTACCTCTCCCGCCACCCCCTCCTCTCCCCGCTCTCGCTCCCCCACCTCCCCCGCGTCCCCGGCCTCCCCGCGTGGTTTCCACACTCCTTTAAGCGAGCCCTCCGCACCGCCCACTCCCACCCGCGCCCCGCTCCCCCTCCCTCCGCCTCAAACAGGTCAAGCCGGTCCGCCCTCTCCTTCATCCGCTCTTATGACTGTTTCCCTCGATGCGTATCTCGAACCGCGCCGTATTTCCTTTGAATCCCCTCCTTCGTCCGACCTTCTCCCTCGCGCACAAAGTCCCGAAGAATCCTACCCAGTTTTCTCTCCCCCGCCTATCCGCCGTCGACATACAGTGGCCAGCCCGAGCGTTCTGCAACGAACTTCCATAATATCATATTCGAGCAGAGCAGAACCGAATTCGCATCATACCTGTAATCGAACAAATAATTATTATCACACTATATAAATACACTGTGTTAGCCACCCTTGTATATAATGTAAAGCATATTAAAATGTGATTTATTTTATCCACATAGGAAGCGATAGCGACATTACTAGACATCGAGATTTCACAAAAAGACATGAAGGTATAAAAAACAAGGCAGTGGATTTGGTGACGTCCATGAGCTAATATTAACAAATCTCTTAATTATGACATACTTTTCAGTAGATTTTAAAATAAATAATATTGAACGATTTTCTGTGCTAATAAATCTTTTCCCTCTGGCACCACTTTTGAATGAAGGATAAACCTCATTGATGCTTTTTAACTATTGTCCTCGTCTGGGTGATTTTTTCACGACTAATACGATTATTTTGCTTATGAAATATTAAACTTCGCTTTCCCCGAGGTGTGAGATTGGTGTTGAGTTTTTCCTTTGTTCGTAGCACGAGGCAGGCCCCTGTATAAGCCGCCCACCAGCCATCAGAAGGGTAACGTTGAGTAACGAATTTTGTCGGTCTAACTCCTTGCATTACTAATAAACCTGTGCTTTTTGGTGATGGTATTTAGGCGAGATGCATCTTCATGGCGGGAACTGTCTTGTTAATTGTTGAACTATAGTATTTTTTTTTATAAAAATTGTAGAAATGTAAATATTTTTTCACAAATTAAGACAGCATTGCGCCGTTGCACCAGCTTAAAAAATCTGGCCTATAACATGTTTGCTTTTTCACGTGCTTCTGAATGGAATGCTTCTGATGTTGTTTGTTAATGTTACCACATAAACAGTGTTTTAGAATTATTCTAATTTGTTAGTTAATATTCTACAACATTTTATTTATTCCTAAAAATGTACAGTTACGTGGAATTTAATTTAAAATGTAAATATGCATATTTTCGAAATTTTGGCACCTAACATTGTAGTAAATGAAGTGATAAAACGGTATTCAAACGTACTGCAAAATACAGTTATTCTTTCACTTACGTACAAATAATCTGTATTTCCAGCGGTTTGAATTCGAAAAAATCGTAGTCAATCAAAATAATAATTGTTAATAAGAATGTCATATGTTTCTGATTTCTATAAGGTTTTATTAAAATTTAGTTATAGATCTCTACGTTATTATGTTAGATTATAATAATAATGTATAACGTTATTTATTTCGGATATTCTAATTTTACCAGGCACACTAATATTCTTTGCTTTTATTAAACAAGACAGTTTTGCCACTTGATAAATTGCCGCTATACATAAGTTAGAGACTTAACGAATATTTGTTTGAAAACCGTTTTTATTAGATGTTCGGTTTGCATAAACTGTTGCAGCCTTATAAGTTTTCAGTACTATGACAAAGAACAGTTTTTAAGTAATCACTATCATTACTGCTGCTTCATTACTAGAAGTGATAGCAAAATTATTTAACAGCTATAAAAAGCACACACACAAGAATACTGCATTTGTGTGATCTAAACTTTAATGGCAGTCTAAACGCCTAATGCACTTAAGTTTTTGTTTTGATTACATAGAAGAACTCGGTAGATTAAAACAATAATGCATGTTTTAGAGTTCTAAATCTATTCAGATTATTAAGACAAAAATCTTTCAACAGCGGTTCGTTCCGGAGATTACTACATGTTTGATGAATTCGATGATACTGAATTACATATGAAAGATGATGAGTCCAGTTCAGATGAAGATGCACCGAAAGAAATGGGCTTTGGAAAGGTCAGTTGTTATGTTATTAACTTAATATTGGTAATGGTAATATTATGTGTTGCTCGCTCTGAATGCATGGTGACGGGATATTTTCAGATCTAGGCATGAAAAGTACACTACAATATTTAATGTAGTTTCGTATAATGTTAGATTCGATACATAGGTAGGTACTTAAGTACTCGGTACGCTATATCTTTTTTCTTGAGTATGATCGATGTTTACACTTTAGCTTTCCTATTAATAAACATATACTGAAGTACCCCAGAATGTAAGTTTTTTATGTTTATTAATAAGAAGGATAAACTTTATTTTTTATAGTATTCTAGAAAAACTTCTATGGCGTATCTAGGACGATTTTTCAAAATTATAAGTAGTTTTATTTTTAAATTGTACTTGAATATACATTTGTTCTAATTAATCATAGAATATATATGTTTTGTTGAGTCCAGAATGGTAAATGGTAGCTTTGGTGACTAATAGCCCTCGCATAACTATAGCTCGTCTCACGGTTCGCGTTGCTTCTTGAAGTTGGCTTATAGATACGGATATTTTTACGGATATATAAATTTGATACAGACATGTCGAAATTAGATATCTACAGAATTGTTGCAATTTAAATTGTTAACTTATATAGGCCTTTGTTGAAACTTCATTGTATATTTGATACAAACACCTTACCTTTCCATAAATATTCTTTCAATTCAGTAACGTATTTGAATAATTGAATCGACATTACTGTATCTGCATGCGTACGTAACGCATGTACGTATGCGTACGTGCACGCACAAGAAGCAGCGCATACCGTACGCACGTGCACGTGACTAGCCATTAGTTGGTCACGCAGCTGGTGTCGACCGTGATCAAGACGGACATGCGGCGCGCCGTGTCCTTGCGGAGAGCCTCAGCGCCCGCTCTGCGTCCTTCCACCGGCACGATGTCCTACCCCCACAAGGTAAACAATACCAACACTCCTTTTCTCAAAAATATGACTGAACAGCAAAACTTCTCAACAATGACTTCTCCTAACAAGTTTAATATCTTACAGGAACTATTGGTTATAACTAACTTTAAAAATCTTAATTAAAGTAGTTTTTTTAGTATTACAAGTTTTGATTTAAATAATTTCCTTTTAACTATAAACTAATGCGATATGCGAAGTTGTGTGTACATATATCAAACACATTAAATACATACAATGATACTGAAATTTCTTATTGCATCTGTTTTGGTTTTCTTTTCTTGTTATTCAAATAATACAAAAAATCTTTTCCAAATTAATAAAATAAAACATTAAAATATTTCCATTCTAAATTAAACTATGTTTCTGGTATTGTTCTTATTTCGAATTGATCAATATAACACTTTTCTTTTTTTTCTTCTAGCAAAAAAAGGTATGGCAATGTACGACACGCATGGTTAGCTTGCTTTTTATTTGGGCGTTGGTTTTTTTTTAATATTATTTATTTGTTTAAACCTTTACAACTATGTTTTTTACATTACGTATATCCTTTGATTTCTCATGTTATTAATTTGGGACTGGAGTGTAATTTTTGAATTGTCAATGCTTGGTTTTGAAATCGTCGATTATATTCACTACTAATCACTATTAAAATCCTTTTTTTTATTCAGTATGTGTATCAGGTGTCAAAGTATAACTTTTCAGAAAGCCTTTCTTGAATATTTTAATAGGAAATATTTATCACTTATGATATTGAAATCACTTAAGGACAATCCAAAAATAACACTTCTATTTTTTTTTCTCATGGCCTGGATACAAGCTTGTAATTTAAAATCTTGGTACTCATATTAAAGTAGTTTAAGTTTACGCTGATTAGTTATTCCGAACATTTGAGTTAAGTGAATATAAAAAGTCCATAAAAAAGCAAAACTAGATAAACAACACAACTCAAACAACCGGTTATTAGTTAGAATGTTTATTTTTTATTCATATTAGAAATGAATATTGGTGTGGTCTTATTTATGGTTTTAAAATCAATAAAATGCGATGTGTTTCAAAATTCAAAAATAAACTAGCATAAGTGCTGCAGTGAGTGGTCGCAGCAATGACACAATCTGGACATGATCTAGAAAAAAATAAGAAAAATTTTTCGACGAATCCAAATCACAAAAAAACTTAAGATATTTAAAAAACTTAGAAAATATATACCTTATACGAATTTTTTTAGATACTTTCAACAATTATACTGTTATATTTTTATTAGCCAGGTACATTTATTAATTACAGTGCCAAATAATAAAATAATAATTATTATTAACTCTTTATTGTACCGAAAAGCGTATAATTAAACAAGACGTAAAAATAAATAAATTGAATTTTTGCAGTTACGATACAAAAACAAATATTCTTTTTCATTTTAAGAAAATTTTAACTTTCCTTAAGATTGACATCGCATGATGTAAAAAAATGTATCAACTGTAATATCAGTTGTGCTAACTAAAGCAACTTACTAGGGTCAAATTATTATAATTGTTAGTACAACTTCCTACTTAAAAGTTTTAAAATAATATAATTCTGGAGAAACGCTGAAAATATGCAAAAGAAGAAATCATTTTTCGTTAACAAGGACCAAACACAACCCTTTTATTATTGTATTTTGGGACACGTTCTTTAAATGTTCGGAGATTTAGACTGGATAATTCAGTTCCAAATATATATTTCTTTGACCAAGGGTAAGCTGTTTTCATATTTATTCATAAGCATTTCCATAGGAACTACTTAGGCGATCAGGATAAAAAGTAGTTCAGCTCTTGGGTAACATAATTTAATTATGCTATGAAAATGAAGATACTTTTCTTGGATGGAGATACCTTTCAGATACAAGTGTAAACATATAATATTTTTTATGATATTGGAAGGCAAACAAGCAGATGGATTTTCTGATAGTAAAAATTTCACGCCGGCTGGAGACACCCGAGGTGGTAATGGTGCGTTGCCAACCAGAAGCCGGGATTTTAAATGATGAAAACTTGAGGGTATTTCATAATTGATTGATAAATTATGTGTTGCTATATAGATTGACACATTGGCTCACTCGGATCCAGCTGAAGAAAGGGATGCGGACACGAGTGGTCGCGCAGGACGCGTTTCAGAGTTCGACGACGGCGAGCCACCGCCTGGTATAATCATTGTTTTATATTATAACTAGCTACTTATCCGTGACTTCGTTAGCACAGAATAGATTGTCATACAATCTTTCGTCATCCATTAAAATCCTTTCTACTTTACACTAAAATACTTTGAACTTGGCTCTTTAATTTATATACATACTAGTGGTCGCCCATTGGTCGAAATTCGACCATAATAAATTTTAATATCTTGTTTTGATAAAAACGCCATTTTCATTTCTCAAGACCAACTACTAAACTTTATTCAGTGCGCTATCTGTGATCTTTTGTCGTCTTGTGTCTTGTGTGTCTTAAATACTTGATAGTGTGGGTAATGTTTTATCTTTTTAATTAATGCACTTTATAAACATAATCTTTAAAAAATATTAGCGTTCTACACTTCTACACATAAACTATAAGTGTGCCAAATTTGATACTCCTCCGTCAGCGCAATTGTCGTAAAAAGGGGTCCAAAGTTTTTGCTTCACGTATTAATATGTAGATTAATCTTCATCAAAATCGGTAGCGGTTTCCTAGTGAAAGCGTCACAGACAAACTTTTGCATTTACCTACCTACCTTAATAAGTACTTACTCTTTTTGTGAAGAGTGGATGTGCAAGAATTCCGTATGATGGTAGTGATCTGTCGCTGACCGCACATCTACACACAGTTTATCATAGTTGTTTAAAGGTTATCAGATTTTTTCCCACTGCATAGATTTTCAATCCAATTTTGTATTATTTATTGCCTCTGCGGTCTAGCGGGCCAGCGTCGGACTTGACTTCTTAAGGTCCCGGGTTCAATACCGGGGTCGGGTAACAAAAAAATCGAAAATTCAATTTTCAAATAAAAATAACAGTGCCAGCGATTGGATACTTTCCCGGTTGGCGAAAGGCTTACAACATATCACATTGTGGGACTTAGTGTCTTCGGCTAGTCGTGGGTGCCTATACCTCTTCAGGTATATGGGTGTGAAGATACTTCTTTATATTATTGAGTAATATTTTTTTAAGTTTTTGGAATACAAAACTAACTGTAAAAGGTCTGCTGCAAAATTGGGACGCAGCTTAATGTAATAACCTCAAACTCCCGAGACGGAAATCATTGCAATATAAAGTGGAGCCACTCCAAGTTTAAATAAAATGTTTACTCATGCTTTAAATTCCTATTTTCATATTATACATATAATGTGTTGCAAAACTAGGTATAACCAAAGTTGAGTTGCTCTGAAAAGAGAGGAGGTTTTATTAAACAAAGCAGTTATTACACTTTTACAAGACGTTCTCAACATTAAAACCACAATCTCACCTGAAAAGAGAAACAACATTTAAAGCTATTGTTTTACCAGTTCTTATTACTTAAGTATGATTCTTAACAATTTTATTTTAAACAGTTTTATATCACCTGCTTATCTCTTATGTCATTATGACAGCCATAAATTGAACCAAGTCCACAGGCTTAATTATACAAAAAAGTTGTTACTCGGGAAATTCAAATTAAATGAAGTGTCACATACTTCTTTTACATACACTTTTGGAAAAACCGACCTAGTTACAATTCCAGTCTTTCAAGTCTGTGTGCTACATAACGACATTGTTCACAGAAGCTGACACCTGGTTGGATAAATTGAAGAGTTTATGGGAAACGGCGTCGGCGTTTAACTCGAGCATACTCGTGTCGATAACCCGTCACCTCATGAAATATTCACGTGACTACAGATATGTCTCCCGTACACTCTCGGTGGAGAAGAAAATACTCAAGGTGAGCTTTTTTATGTGAGAGATCAGCAAAGGAGTGTTGGTGCCATCAAGAGAAAATGTGGTCGAAGTTTTATCATAATTATTGAATTTCGTGTTTATATTGAGAGAAATTAGTCAATTTTAGTGGCATTTTGTACAATTTTGTATAGTGAAAGTGCACAAATTAAATAATTATGAAGAAATTGGCGTACCGTGTATTTCCTCGTTGCCATCAAATCTCATTATATCAGCTTGAGTAATGAGGCCACCACTTTACCCAAGACTGACATGACTAATTGTTGACGACTAATAAATCTCTATTTTGGTAAACTTGATACAAATTGATGCAAATTTCTACTTGACTAACACCAAAGTGCTAATGCGAATGCCAAAAAAAAAGAAAGAAAGAGGTCAGCAAACACTTGTCGCTCCTGGTGGTAAGAGATAACTGATACATACCACAGATGTATTAAGGCTAGTGGCCAGGATGTTAGGGCTATTGTGCAAGATCACTGGCTACCCTACCTTCCGGATCGGAACATGAGTGTCATTATGGTGACATAAATATGTAAGGGGATGGATCTCTATCCGGACAAATTGATGTACAGCACTACCGATGGATTTCTTGAAATAGTACGCATTTTATAGACGCCATGATAGTTTTAAACAATTCATATATTGCTTGATTTTAAAGTAAATTTTGCCCTTTCGCAAATATCAAGGTTTTAATTTGCTGGAATACTCATATAAACTGTTTTCTACAGGAGAAAGAAGGTTTTGGTATAGGCATCAGAGAAGGGACGCACAGGATTTGGGAACCTCTGCCAGAAATAATCGCTTGTCAGTAAGTACAAATGCTGCTTTAGCTTAAATATACCCAGCTCAGTACGAATTCGAGTAGTTTAGAATCATTTAAAAATCAAAAAAACACGTGGTAACTTTGAAAAATAATAGGATGATATAAAATTGGTTTTCAGAAAAGCATTTACGAAAACGTTATAAGTGATTTTATATAAAAAAAAATGCCTTTTATGACACTTACTAGAAAAGTAACAAAAAAATATTAAAATCGACATATGAGCGACATAACATCAATACAAATATTAATGTATTTTATTAAACGATTTTTATTTACTATTTGTATTACTTGCATTTCTACTAAAATTGTATTTTTTTTTAAAGTAAACAGTAGTTTTGATTATAGAAGCTTATTAGCTGCTTTTAGAGGCTAAGACATTATAAATAGAATTTTAAAAATTGGTACATATTCAAAGGTATTTAATGCTTTTATCTATTTTTTAGTCAACATTAGCATTTTACGATGTTCAGTAAATGTCGTGGATAATATTTGCTAATCTGGGCTAAGGTACACGCCTTGCTCCACCGACCAACTGCTTGGGTTCAATTCCCGACGGGGGCAGACATTTGTATTACTAACATTTTTCGAATCTTGGTGTTGATTAAATGTATTCTTATATCTATTTAAGTATTTCAATGTGTTAGAATCGTTGAATTATGACACAAATATGTAATTTGCTTACTTTGGGGTCAGATTCAATTTGTGCAACTTGTCCAGGGATATTTTGAAACTCTATTGATCTTTGCGCAATAACTTTTGGTAGACATAAGAATTTGCGTTATACATTTGTAACATAGTGATTAGCCTAGTGTTATTACCAGTTTAACTTAAAAAGTAATTTAAGAATGTAACATGATTATGTATGTGTAAGTATTTTACGTAGGTAGTAAGTAGTTATTTGCTTGCATGCCACCGTTATTCAGGGAGACGGAGCGTTCTAAAAACTATCTGCTGGTGCCTGAAGTGGAAATGGGGTAGGTTTCTATGGAAATGTTATTCACAAAAATGTTAATGCACCGTTTCTAAGATGCAGTAAGAACAATGGCTTTTAATCTTAAATAGAATGCTGGGATATTTTTCCATTATACTTGACTACTGTTTAAAGTAATGAAATGTATTGTTTTAATCATTTAATGATTATTAAATAATGATTTAATTATTGTTGTTCAAATAAGTGCCAATATTTAAGACTAAATTTGAATAAAATAAAAAAAAAATGAAAATTACCATTGTTTGGCGTTTATAATCTGCGCCACAATGTGACTTGATTTTAAGATAACTTTTATTAACATTTTCCTAAAAATGGTACCTCGCATTTTAAAAAACGAATATCAACTACGTATTTTACATTTATTTGAAACATTCAACTAAAGAATTGCCATTGTTCTTGAAAAGTAACTGTTTTAGTAGATTGTTGTTTAAAAATATTTGACACTAGAGTTTGAGTAGTGCCAGAAATGCACTTAGTAGAGCACCACTATCAGTAGATCGAAATAGCGTGCAGTGTATCAAATATACGCAAAAGAGAAAAAGCCAAGACTCACATCACAAGGGGTGTTTCCAGCCGTAAGTTAAGCGAAATAAGCGTACCGGAGATCCGTATATTGGCGCCGAGTATGGAGAGGGGGTTGGACCAATCCCCTCGCCCGTCCAGACCGCCCTCGCGCTCCTCGACGCCCTCTTCGCTGTCTGACGATACCTCCGAGCACGAGAGCGCCTTTAGTTTACAGACCTCCGAAAGGTTTAGACCTGTTTTGCCTTAGAATATGTACTGAATTGGTTAACAAATAATTACCTGTTGAAGCTTTTTTATGTATGCCTGATACAGGCAACACACACTATTAAAAGCAGAATAATTATGTCCCGTAACATGTAGTTCCCCTTTTTCCCGCTCTGAAAATAATCTACATGAATTAATTCTTGTAGAAAGTTCATATACTTGATTATTTCGGCAGTATTAAAAAACAGTTAATTCAAAATAAATAACCTTTTTGAATATAAGTAAGACCAATATAAAGCCTGATAAGTAAATGTAAAATCCTGTTTTTTGAAACCGATTGGGTTTTATTTTTAAAATAAAAGTTTTGTTCTTGTTTGGAATTCTAAATCTCGATTCTGATAAAAATCAGTACATGTTCTAAGAATATTTGTCGTCGCTTTTTTCGTCTCACATTTTCGATGTTTTTTAGCATGGCAATACTTTTGTTTATTTTTGGTATTGGTAAGTGCATCGATTGGCTGTGTATTGAATGATGTTTAAATCTTTTTCTCATTTGTAATATATCCTATTCTTTCAACTATCCACTTCTCTTTTATCTCTCAATGTTTTGTAACAAAGATTCTTGACAGTAGCTAAAATTATTGGAATCTTAATTAAATTTCAGTAAAGACGTCACGACGCTGGAAGAGCAAGACGACTCAATGTTCAAGCAAGATAAGTCCCCGTTGCTACATTTGGCGTACGCGCTTTGGTTTGCAGTTTTGGCACACACAGATATCGTCTGCTACATTATGGTCTTCATTAATCAGGTTAACGTCTTTAAGTAAAATTTAATGATTTATGGTTATTTGAAGAAACGTGTTTGTTACATTCTAACCCCCATACTAATAAAACTTGCGCGCCCGTTGATCTGGTGTGTAACTTCATTTTTTGTTAGCAAAAGTGAAGTTACACACCAGATCAAAGGGTGCGTAAGTTTTATTAGTAAAGGGGTTTATGTATAATGTTTTAATGGCGACACCGATCGTGACCTGATTATATTCGACGCCTGATGTTGAACTCGAAAAAAACTGGGAATGCATAGCGGGGAATACGCATTTCTTCTCTTTCTCTTCTATCCTATGGATCCCTGCTTAACCAATTGCAAGTCTTAGGACCTTAATCTATATCTTATATGTCTATATATATATATATAAATATAAATGTATCCCCATTTCGCATGGTTATCGCATCGCGTCTGAACAAAGGACCAATTTTGCTAATTATTTTTTTGTTGTGTTAGTTATTGGCAGGAAAAGGTTATGATGGAGAGAAACACCGGCAAATTCAAGTGAAAATGGAAAAAAGCAATGCTATGTTTTTTTAATGTCAAACGATACGAAGTTCGTCGGATCGGCTAGTCTTAGAAATGAAAATGAGTCACAATTTCCCTTGGTCATCGCATCACGCCTGAACGGATGCACAAATTTTGCTATTTTTTTTATATATACAAGAGGAGGCAAACGAGCAAGTGTGTCACCTGATGGACAGTGATCACCTCCGCCCACGGACATCCGCAACACCAGGAGTATCACAGATGCGTTTCCGACCTTTAAGCAATGAGTACGCTCTTTTGGGAATACATATCGCCCTCGGTAACTGATTCCACAAAGGTTATGTTATGTTAGTTTTTATCAGGAGAAGGTTTTTATGACAAAAATATTTCACTTTTTCCCACGTATGAAAATTCGGGTAATATATTATTTGATATAGAGTAAAACTTCAGTATGTCGATTATGTGCATAGCAGGTGAAAATACATTTATCTACACCGAATTTATGAATCTTAAACGTAATCGTAATTTGTAATTTTTTTTTCAATATGCCTTTTTTTGTATTTTAGATCCAATCAGCAACGATACTCTCGATACCGTTACCGTTGATGGTATTCTTGTGGGGAACATTAACAATACCGCGGCCAACAAAGACATTTTGGGTTACACTCATTGCTTATACCGAAGTAAGTACTTTTAACTATGAAAAATGCAAGAAATTTTTTTTCGCTAATCAAAAAATTATTTTCTGTGTTTTTAGTAGAAATATTTAGCAATATAAAAATTGAGCATTGTATACTAACTGTTGTTTTACTACAAAAAAAAATAAAAAAATAAACGCTCATTGAACAAGTGTTTTACTTAACATCGTTTTAAATTAGATTCTGAAACAATCATATACGTCATCCACGTTTTGCATGTTATTAGACGATAATTTTAAACAGTGTTTCAGTAAACATGCATCTAAATATATTTTGTGGTAAGGCTGGAGTCTATTTCGGGAACTCGTTCATAATTTCATCTTTATTTAATTCAAAGTTTATTTAACACAAAGTGTTGACTGGTTAGTGACAAAACATATCTTTATATATTTTATTGTGTAAGTGTACTTGTCACATTACTCCTAAACGCCTCTACCGATTTTGTTTTAATTTTGTGTATAGGTTAAATTTAGCCCAGCAGATGGCGTTGTTGATAAGTCAAAAAATTGAGGTTATGCGATGTTCGCCGGGCTAGGATATATTATCCATATATTAATACGCGAGGCCAAAACTTTGGACCCCTTTTTACGCAAATTGCGCAGACTCAGGAGCATAAAATTTGGCACACTTGTAGTTTATGTGTAGGAGAAGTGCAGAACGCTAATATATTTTATTAATAATGCTTATAAAGTATATTAAATTAATTAATAAAACATTACCCACACTTCCATGCATTTGACACACACAAACCAATATATTGATGATAACGATAAAAGATCACAGATGGCGCACTAAAAAGTTTGGAAACAAAGTAGTTGGTTTTGAGAAATGTAGATTTGCTTTCTTATTAACAAGATATTAAAATTTATTATGGCCGAATTTCGATCAATGGGTGACCATTAGTATATATTGATATACAAAGATGGCAACTTAACATGTGTAAACCTCTGGTATGCCGCGACTTTAACGCTGCAGTATAACTGGATTGCGCGGATCCGCGTTCCGGCATGCAAAGGTTTAAAATCGACTACGGTACAAACTAAAACTCATTGAACAAAAATGATGACTAGAAATTTGCAATCATTGTCAAATCGTTGCGAACTAGGAAATCAATAAACGGATATTTCATTTTGCTGTTTTCTTTATAGGTCATAGTGTTAATCAAGAGTATGTTTCAATTCGAAATATTGCCGTGGAATCAAAAGGCCATTCCAGCTAATATGCCATTCACAGCGCCCAGGATTATTGGAATCGAGAGGAAATTCAATTATGCTCTCTATGATTTACTGTTGCTGCTTATAATATTCTTACACAGGTAAGGCTTAGTTACTTATCTTCACGCCAAGTCTCTTACGGGGGAGGCAAAGAATATCGGTTGACTCAGGATCCTTGCAAACCTTCATTCACATTCATTACTGTTTTGATACAAACACGCTGGTTTCGGAGACTCTTGACACCACCCTCGGATAAAACCCGATTAATTTAATCATTGAATGTCAACATTGGTCTTCCCGGTTACCTACATCCATCCACATTTGCATTGTATATCTGCTTTACTAATCTTTCCATTAGACCATTTTTTCTTTCAAGAATACAAAATGACACTAATTCAATTCCAATTTTCAATATTGCATGAATCGAGATTCAATAGTAACGCTCCTGGTAGCATATCGGGATAAATAATAGACGTCTTCTCCAAGGTTCAATTTATTTGTTTGCTAAAATTCATTACAAATTGACGTTTTGATGTGAAAACTTTCTTACTTAGTATTCACTCATAAATAAAGATTCATATACATGAAACTAGATGTCATGCTAGATTCAACTAATGGGCATAAGCTGTCCCATAGAAATAAGGACCATAGCAAAACAATAGTCGCGAGATTTTATTGCCAATATGTAATGTAAAGTTTTATTTACATTCATTTAAAATAAGTCGGCAAAGATACTTCACTTATTACTACGCTTTTGCGCTACCATAACCTACCATCTTGTAATTTGCGTCAGATAAAAACATTTGTATTTTTGGATTTTCTTTATAGTTCGAAAGGTCCCTTAAATGTAAATCTGTATATTAATCAAACAATGGTCGGTAATGTTAGGTCTCTCAGTTAACCCCTTTATTCTAATTGTAACCTGTTTTATTTGATATTTTCCATCATCGGCGCTTGGTAAAACTTCCAAATATTCTAAATATTTTAAGTGTTTCTTTATTTAAAAATATGTAACCTGTTTGTTAAGTCGGCCTAGACAGTAAAAAGAAAGTAAACTCTATCAACCAAGCGATCCTGCTATTTTGCTTGATTTAGTAGAAGACGCAGACGTCAAGCGTAGTACGTATCGTACCTTACAACGTTTGTGTGTCATTCATCATATAAACTATACTTAGGTCATGACATTTTGACACCCGTTTATTAAGTCTTCTCACAAATAACCTTGTGCTTATTATAAAATCGTTATGCACATTGAAGATATTTTAATAATCCTGGAATTATTGTAATGCTTAGAAATTCAAAAAATTTTTTATTATTAAAGTAACTAGGAACTTGTTAGTTTAAGTTTGTGCCAAAAATTGCTAATCTCATTTTAAAAATACAATTTGGTAAAAAAAAATATCAAATGTAGAGCCATTTGATATATTTTTACCACATGTTTCTGTTTACATGAGACAGGGATACTTCGCTGTGTTTGGTAAAAGTTAGATTTGATAAAGTAACATAAAAGTAAAATTATAGATAAAAAACATAATAATCAATCAATTTTAAACAGGTTCATGTTAAAATCTTTGGGACTGTGGAAGGAATCATCCCCTGAAGCGGAGTTGCAGGAGGACATGGATTACCCAGTAAATCCTGACGACACTCAGATGCTTGTAGAAGGTCGCGGTGAAGAAGTGGGTCAGAAATATGTAAAAATTCACAAAAATACAGCACCGTGAGTATTTATTGATTGAAATAGATTGTTAAGTTATTAAAATATGTTTTTGAATACCAGAGCTTCTTAAAATATTACAACGAGGGGCTATCTTGAAAGATTATTTTTTTGTATCCCCAAAGAGGCAGGCAGAGTTACAGCCATGTCATCTAAGACTAGACGAAAGCACTAAGGCTAAGAACTCACGGAGTGGTTTCCACCGTCGCCCGCCGTGGTCGTGGAGCTGAGGTTTTGTTTCAAAACTCAGATAAATAGAAATCATCGCCCCCTTCCTTTTACGATTCCACGGGCGGGCTGCCGCGGGAACCGCAAATAACCGCGGGCGCTGCGGGCTTAAAACGCGTTGTGAAATGTGCTCTTACTTTTTGCATATAAATCTACATTCCACAGTAGTCGCGGGCTCGCAAACACGACAGACGCCTCGCCGTGAGTTATTAGCCTAAGCATAGGCTTACTCTCACTAACGCCGTGACATCTGGCTAGGTGGAAGAGTTTCGCAGCGACTCACTCGGATTGGTACCATCGCCTTACCTATTCCTGCCGCCATAACGTCAGCGCTTGCCGTTAACGTGTATCGGTTCGGAGGATGATGTAGCCGGTAAACTTACTTTTGCTCGAGACCTCAAGGTACCAACGCACCATTACCACCT
>NJDC01000049.1:407459-419427 GCA_002245475.1 Calephelis virginiensis | reverse complement strand
TATAAAACGAAAGAAATTACCGTAGGTCCCAGTTCTTCTGATGCTGCAAACCAAACTATAAGTACAATTGGTGATATAGAACAGGAACCACCAATTGCTTCTACATCCTCATTCGAAACCATGCCTACAAAAGAGCATATACCTTCAACTGAAGCTTTGCCACCAATTGAGTCCACTACGGCAATGCAGTCTCTACACCCAAGTCAGACAGCATCTTTAATTGAGTTAACATCTCCAACTATTCGAACACATCAAATTGAGACAGTTTCTTCAACTGAGTTTACACCTTTAACTGATACCGCACAACCATCCCAGCCCTCTTCAGAGAACATACCTCCAGCCAAATCCACGTCTCCTAATGATGCTACGCTACCAGCTGACTCTGCTCCTGCAACTAAGTCTGTGTCCCCAACTGACTCAGCGACTCTAGCTGAGTCATTACTTCAAATTGACTCTGCGTTTTCAGCCAGCTCTGAGTCTCTAACTAACCATGAGTCTCTTATGAAGTCGGTGCCTCAAACTGAATCCGCACCTGAAAGTAAATCTGCAGCCCAAACTGGATCCTCACCTCAAAATGAATCCGCACCCCAAACTGAATCCGCACCTCAAAGTGAATCCGCAGCCAAAACTGTAACCGCACCTCAAACTGAATCCACACCTCAAAGTAAATCCGCACCTCAAACTGAATCCACACCCCAAACTGAATCCGCACCCCAAACTGAATCTGCACCCCAAACTGAATCTACACCCCAAACTGAATCCGCACCCCAAACTGAATCCGCACCTCAAACTGGATTCGCACCTGAAACTGACTCTTCACCTACTACCGAGGCACCTTTGCAAACAACCTCTGTGCCTTTAGCTGATATCGTACCTCTAACTAAACCAGCTGAAGGCTCTTCAACTGAGCTTACTACTTTAATTGACTTTTCGCCTCCTACTGATTCTACCCCTTCCGATTCTATGACTTCTACTGTGACAGTAATTTCAAATAAGTCCTTACAGAAGTCAATTCCATCGGATGAGCCTACTCAAGGCCAAATTTTTTCCGTATCTGAAGCTGAACCACCATATCCCGCACATACTTCAGATAGCCTCCATCAAGAACCTTTGTCACTGGCACGCAACATAGAAACTCCTTCTCCAGGCTTCCTTTTGATATCCATTTTAAAGGCAGCGGCATGGCGTTTCCTCGCGTTTTTACTGCCTCCGCTACAAACGTAATTTTATAAGATTTTAAATACTTTACCTTAACTTGCAGTCGCTTAGAATACAAGTTTTGTTAGATTTTGGAGTATTATGTAGTTACGTTTTAATGAAAATATTGTAAAATCCCTTTTTACCATAACCACATTTGACTTTACCTTCAACGCGCACACTTAAAAGTTCCTTAATGTGATCATGAACGAAATAGCCTATAATGGTCTAGGCCTACCATAACCTTCTAAAATGTATTTAATAAAACAGTATAGTGTCCCGTATACATTAATGAATTTTATAAATATTGCGGGAAGATGCGACAGCATTCTTTTATGCTTTCTGACCGAGTTTTGATTGATCCAAATCTATTTCAGTCCAAAATTGTTACAGAGCATCGAGTTTAATAATTTATTTATTTAACTTAGCATTATATTACTGTAAATAAGAGAATTATAGAGAAAAGACTCTGAATTGCAAAATCAATTTTACTTTCAATCGTCCAAGAGTATTATTCTGCATTCTTCTAAATTTTCACATTTTGTGTCATGGTCTGTCATGTCTCTTCGTTGGGAAATTACACAATAGTAAGAGTTATTCGTAGTAACAAGCAAGCTGCAAAAATATTCAATAAATAACTGCAAATTCTATCTATATACCAAATTAAATAGCTTAATTTAAATATAACCAAAGCCCTAACACCTTCGCTCTCATAGGCAAATAAACTAAGGGCCTACGTAAAAGACTTGTTTCAAATCGAAATCTTGGTGCTTAACGAAAAATACCTAAATCCTCGCGAATTTCTACCCTTATAATAATCTAGTATGTTGTTCATATAGTCAAAATTATTTACTAACTAATAACATAGGAGAAAATTAATACTGATACAATTTATACTACATGCTCTTGTAGATAGTTTTTTATTTATCGGTAGTGTAGTACTTGTACCTTGTCCTCAGTTACTGCAGTTTTGTACATTTATTATATATATTTTACCGGCTTACCGCAAATAAAAATGGACGCCGGTTTAACTAAACATTTTCTAAAATTGACAATCAACCAATAACAACGTGGATGAGGTAGCATTATGTTATAGGCTGTAAACCAAATTTTGGAGTATTTAGTTAAACATGTTTTCAACGAGTGTTGATTTCTTGTGTAGTAAGATGTCTAGTTTGTAATTGATTATTTAAAACTACGACCTCGTTATTACTTGTACTCTAGTTTTTTTATTATATTATATATTACACGCCATTATTAATTTGTAGCCAAGATGAAGACGACAATAGACCTGGAAGTCAGCTACATGGATCTGTGAATGGAAGCCAAGATCTTAGAGAGATTGGTAGAACACACGATCAAGGGACCGGTGAAGAACCTGGCCCTTCGAGAACAGATGATGACCATTATAAGTAAGAAATTTGTTTTCAACTTCTGTGACCCTGGTACTTATTACTTCAATAATTCTCTGTCACTATTGTTTTATTTGAATGTTTTTTTTTGTTAGTACAAAAAAGGAAATCTTCACACTAAAAGTATATTTTCATTTCAGGGTCAACGATGACAAAGAACCTATAATTGCTGTATCAACAACTTTAGAAGAAAACTATAGCCACTACCCACAAGTGATACTGTTATCGTAAGTTTTATTTGCAGTATTGAAAAGCAGAAAAAAATCTTGACTTTAAATAAGGAACGTATACCATCGATAGACATTTGACTCCAAAGATGTTATTAATGTATAACCCACCCGAGGTTGAGATGTTAAACTTCTTACGACCAATTACTTTATCCTGTCGATCAATATAAAAACACAAATAAAAAAATCATTATAAAATTAAATCAGTATGAAAAAGAAATAAAGAAAAAAGTCAATATAAAATCAAATCAATATAAAAAAGAAAGAAAGAAACAAAATAATATAAAAACAAATCAATATAAAACTAAGAAAACCATTTATACATCGGGGTTTGAAAAATTTATGACCCATGGGGCAATAATATACTTACTCCTTTGTGAAAGTTAAAATTGTCTAGTTTGTATAATTGAAATACTTAAATGAATATCTGCATACTATTAAGAATCTGATGGCAAGCAAAATGCCAAAACGTTACTGGTTCTCTTCTATCTTAATAATTGTATCACGATTAGGACCTTCTAACTATCTGCCGTTTTGCCTGGTAGATCGTAATAGGCGACCAAAGGAGAAACGGGTCGTTACCAACAAGACCACTGTTAGAGTGCTATCCAGCAACTTGCCCGGGTAGAGATCCCTCACCTTAGCTATTCTTGCCGCCGTAATGACAATGTAGGGTAGACGGTAGACTCACACAATTGGCATAATACCTGACCCACAGGACAGCGACGCGTTATCTCTTACCACCAGAAAAGCCACGTGCTTGTTCGCTGTCTTTTGCCATAAAAAAAAACGGATAGAAGTATCGCCTACTCTATACTCTCCAGAACAAAACGTGACAATGATAAATTTTGAGGTTATTGCGATAGGAATAAATTCAGCTGCTGTACCAGTACTCTACCACCTAGTTATGAATGATTTCTCTAGTTCCCACGTAACCGGTCAAGATAGGGCTGTAACGCTAGTTATTTTCCTGTACAGCGTAAAGCGCTACTTGCGACCGACGCAGCACTTTTTCCAACGCATGTTGGCGCCGGGCGCGCGCGTCACGGCTGACATCTATGCATACATGTTCCTATGCGACTTCCTCAACTTTCTCGTCGTTATTTTCGGATTCGCTGCCTTTGGTGTAAGTATAGAATGTAGACATGTAATTCCCAGAGATGAGGTTGTCCATGTTTATGAACAATATTCTATAAGTATACGTACGCAATGTGATTTTTTGAAACTTGATCAACCGAATTGTGCGGATTATAGAAAAATTATCGATAAAAAAGTGAAGAAAAAAAAATCATGATTTTTAATAAAACATTCTAATAAATGTACATTAAAAAACATAACATTTTTAATTATTTATACGGGATACTCACTATATATTTTTATTTTATTTGTCGATATTTCGGCCTAGTTGTAGTAATGTTAATAATACGCGATTATTTAAGTTAAAAATCATATTACAAGACCTAGTTTTAAAGTTACATTGCAAATATTAAATTAACTTGAAAAAAATCACAACTACTTGATAATTAAATTTTTCTTAGGTTTTTCCGTTGAAAATTGTTATTTCATTCTAGCTATTAGAGAAATTATTTTTTAAAAATACGCCATTAAAAAACAAGGATACAATAAAAACAAAAAAACATGAAACGTCGTGTGTTTTTGAAAGTATGCCGATTTTTTAAAATTTTTTTTTGTCTAGCATCCTCACGTTGCGGTTGATCAAGTTTAGAAAAATCTCATTGTATAAAATTGAATTTGGTCCACACAGCATTGAAGGTGCCTAGGTGCTTATTAAATTTATTCTGGTATCTATTTAAGAATTTCTATGTATTAGAATCGTTGATTTAAACATAACACAAGCACATAATTTGCTTACTTTGGGGGTAGATTTAATTTGTGTAACTTGTCCAGGGATATTTAATTATTACTTAACTATAATTTTCGCATACCCTACTTTTTATATACCCGTTTATTTTTTATTTTTTTATAAGCGATAAAACTATAATCAAGCCAATAGGCCACCTGGAAAGTCGCGACCGATACTTCGCTGTTTCTTTTGAACAAAAGGCGCTTTAAGTCTTGTGCTTTCAAATAGCGCATTGATCTATCTTTAAGGTCTATGTCGTGATTTTTGAAGACCGTCAAGTAAGTTAACGTTGAATACTATTACACAGACACACCAAGGTGATGGAGGAGTACAAGCATATCTGGAAGAGAACAAAGTGCCTATACCGTTCCTGGTGATGTTGATCCTACAATTTGGATTGATTGTGGTGGACCGCGCTTTGTACCTCCGGAAGTACATGCTAGGGAAAATACTCTTCCAGTATGTGCTCATCATTGGCGTGCATATTTGGATGTTCTTCGTGCTGCCGTTCATCACAGAAAGGTATTTTTATAGAATGGAAGTAAACGGGCAAGTGGGTCTCATGGTGGTGATCACCGCTACCCACGGACATCAGCAAACCCAAGAGTATGACAGATCCGTTTAAGAATTAGTATCTGCTTACTTTTTTTAAAGTGTCCGCTGGGAAGTAGCCCCGCTGGTAACTACTTCCACGCAATTTGATAACAGCCGCAAAATCTTAAATTAAAAATGACCGATGCCCGAAGATACACCGCTGATAAAAAAAGGAGAGTATGAGCAGGGAAAAGTATGAATAGAGCATAGCGTAAGCCATTTGTAAGCGAGGTATGAACCAGAGTGCTAGAATGGCTTTGCATAATTATGTGCTTATCCCAACATTATTTTAGGGAGCCAGAGTTGGGTATGTCAGAAAAGCATGAAAGTTGGATGAATGCTGTCGAAATAAGTGGGCTACGGAAAAAATGTAGTGTAACAATCGCTCGCATTCGTAGCATGAGATTAAAAAAATGGGATTGAAAGAAAGCATTGGTGTAAAAGTAAGGAAGGACGAGCTTCGTTGGTGCAGTCATGTAAAAAGAATGACAGGGTAACTAACTATTGATAAAATAGATATAGTTACAGTGCGAAAGGATCTGTGTGTCCCCTGAAAGACCTAGTATGACGTTTCACGGTTTTTATCCGATGGTGGTGTCAAGAGTCTCAGAAACCATTAATTTAGAGAAAGTTAGAAATGTTCTGCAAGGATCGTGGTACTTGGCGCTTGATACTCTCTGCGTACAGAGACAGTTCGTAGTTTTCCACAACAATCAATTTAACAGTTGAGGTTTTATCATGTGCCTTACCACTGATATAGAGAAAAGTAAGTTATAAAATATTAATCGATGAGAAAGTACTAAAAATTTTGTTCATATGGTTTTGTGGCATTGTGAATACTCAAATGAATAAAAAGAAGAAGAAGAAATGTCTGTGACAGCGTATGTGTTACATGCTGCTAATTCAAATCTAGTTCGCCAAAAATGTGTATCTTTTATTGATTTTAGGACATTCAATACTTTATGGCCACCGCCCATGTGGTACATGGTGAAATGTGTCTACTTGTTACTGTCCGCGTATCAGATCCGGTGCGGGTACCCGCGCCGTATCATCGGAAACTTCCTTTGCAAATCCTATCGGTTCCTCAACATGGTGTGCTTTAGAGGGTAAGTTTTATGTTATAATCTATATTAAAAAATACTTCCACCTAAAGTGATTTATACAAAATTTTTAAAGCGGATCAATAAAATTATAGAACATTGATCTTTCTTATTTTATTTGGTAAAAGCAGCGTATGCCGTGCAAAGGTGGTTTTATCGATATGAGATTTTTTATATGATATAGGAAATATCTAACGCCGTTTTTATGTCTAGAATGTTAATTACATTTGACACATTCTCACCTTTAAATTTTAATTTTGCAGATTTATGGCGATCCCATTCTTGTTCGAGCTGCGTACTCTTATGGACTGGATTTGGACAGACACGTCTATGACCCTCATGGACTGGCTAAAAATGGAAGACATATTTGCCAGTGTCTTCCTATTGAAGGTAATATATTATTTGAAACTAAGATTCAATTATATCACCCTAGAAATAGATAGGAAAAGGTCTTCTTAACTATGTTAAAACTGTAGGGTTACTCTTGAATGTATCATGCAAATTGGAATAATTAAATATATTGAATGAAATGAATGAAATATTGAATAATGAAATGTTTTATCTGATTCGTTAAATTCTTTGAATCCTACATAAGGATATGTTTTGTCTTGGTTGTCGCCTGAAAGGAATAATCGCTTTTGCTAATTCTTTTTTTTTGTTGTGTTATTTATTGTCCGGAGAAGGTTCTTATGAACAGAAAAACCGGGAAAATAGCGAGGAAAATGGAAAAAACAACGCTTTAACTAATACATACTGTAAATAGCTGTTAATGACAAGTAATACGAAATTCGCCGGGTCGGCTAGTTAACATATAATAACTGATATTTTAACTGTCTTTTCTAAATATTTATGATAGTTTTATGCTTTGCAAATTTTATAAATGAGTATTACGAACTAAGTACTACTATTCATAAACTTTACCGTGTTCCCCCGATACGCGTGTGTCGTCCAGTGCTCCCGGTACGTGGAGGACGAGTACCCCCAGCCGCGGGGCGTGAAGAAGTCCAGCACCAGCAAGTACCTGTTGGGCGGCGGGGTGCTCGCCTTCGTCATTGCCATCATTTGGTTCCCGCTTGTCTTCTTCGCCTTCGGGAATTCCGTGAGTTATCTAGTATTCACCAACATACCATTTTAAGTGAATTATTTATACATATAATAAAATAGCAATGAAACGAAATCTACATGAAACATTTTTCGAAAACAGTAATTGCTACGTATTGTTTTCGGAATGCGTAACCCAAATCTAGGGCTATTAAGTTTTTGTCAGTTTGTTCATTTTTCACGCAAAAACTACTTGATAGATTTATTTAAAATTTAGTTTACTAGAAGTTTATAACCCGGGTCAACATTTAAATATAATAATATGTTTCACCGCGGGAATATATTTTGTTCCCAATCACTTATTATGAAGTCCTTTCAACGTGTGTAGGAATTCGGCTAGTACATATTAAATAAACTTAACAAAAATTAAATGGTATGTAAGAATCAGATTTACTTGTTACAACTCGTATTCGTCAAGTGTGCACTCTGGTATGCGATACTTCTCCCACTGTATTCGCCGCAAACGCTCAGTATCGATAGCAACTTTGTTAACGTTGTCAAACCCATCTTTCATCAACATAAAAAAATGATAAATCAATAAAAAATTACATATGACGTCACAGCGCGAGGTACACAGTTGGTTCGTACGGGTTGTACGTAAGTACCTCGATATAATATCAGCTGACTAACGGCAAATATTAACAAAATATGTACATATAAATATAGGTCTTCTAAAGATTTCTTGGTAAGATGTTTTTATTATTATTAAAAAAAAATACTTGGCAACTGATCATTTTATATCAGCACGATCTCTAGTCTTAGATAGGTTATTAATAATGGCTGTAAATGTTTGAAAATGTTATCTGTTGCCGTGGAACCAGAAATGATATAAAAAAGGATTCATAATACAAATCTCTCAAAGGGTTTTTACCTGTGCGTTTTCTCTTTCATCTTGCGTTTGCTTACATTTCATTTATCAAACTCCTAAACAGCCGTGGCAGATGTCTTCAGCGCAAATGCCAACCCTAGGACAAGTAGCGACCATAGCGCATGCTGCGGTCGTACGCTGATCCATCGCCGATGAGATTGCGAGCAATATTTCATGCGTTTCATACACAAAATGTCGGAAGATAAAAATAATAAAATTTTACGAAAATTATTCAACGTATCTAATGTTGTGGGATAAAATTAACTCGAATAGAAAAAAAGATTTTTTAGTAATAGACTTGCTTAGATATTATTAAAACTTTTGAAGACTTTTGAAGAAGATAGCATTTGTTACCAGACAAACTGAAAATTGACATTTAAATGAAGATGAAAAAACAATCGAAAGGACGCACAAGTGTGGGCATAGCCAAACAGACTCTCCCTTTACGAATTTATCGCCTGAGAGAAATGCTAACCAAATTCATGTCTAACTTGCAAGCTATTCATCTAAATAAATACATTTGCTATTATTTTTAGTGAACGGTACTATAAAACCAGGATCTCTTTTAATTTGGTTATGTTTTTCAGGTTGGCCAACCCAATCCACCGACCGACGTCACAGTTAAGATCCGTATTGGCCCCTTCCTTCCAGTGTATCAAATGTCGGCACAATCTCATAATATAGATATGTGAGTAAAGTTCACTATAAAAAAAAAATATTGCGAATTCGAGCTGTTGTGGAAATCATTATTCGAGCAATGGATGATAGGAATAGAAATGCACGATCAGAGCCTTTACCATGAGTTGGTAGTTGGTACAGATCACGTTCAGTAAGTTACGTGTTGAAATCTATGACATTTTTGGTCTAAAATTAAACGTATTTCTCTTAGTTACTAATACAGTATTTGAAGTATCCATACAAACAATTTACAGGGTCGGTAGCGAGTATAGTAAACTTGACAAGCTGTAAACTCATGGTAAGGGCCCAGGTCCCATAGCCAAAGAATAATATTCCGTTTATACGGTACATATACGGTACGGTATTCTGTTTTTTGTAAAAGATAGACCGTGTTGGTCCGTGTTCCTTTGCAGAATAGACCATCTGCTTTCCTATGCCAGGCAGCCACTAACACCATGACATCTGACTAGGTGTTAGAATCTTGCAGTGACCCGCCCAGATTAGCACCACCGCCTTACCTATTCCTGCCACCATAATGTCAGCGCTTGCCGTTGACGTGTTCCGGATCGGAGGGTAAGGTAGCCGGTAAACTTACTTTTGCTCGAGGCCTAACATCCCGGCCTAAGGTTGGCAACGCACCATTACCGTCTTTGGTGTCTAGGCGGCGTGAGTTTCTTACAATCAGGAAATCTGTCTGCTTGTTTGCCTTCCAATAATATAAAAAAAATAGATAAATACATACATACAGTACATACATATATTCGCGTCAAGTCCCTTACGGCGGGCAGAGAGTATCGAGTGGCAGTCCTCACGATCCTGACAAACCTGTCTGGTTTCCTTCACATTCATTATACCTTACCAAATGAAGACATAAAGGATTATTTGTTGGTTAGTGATCGTCATCGCTCTCGTGAACAATCATTATGATAGCAAACAAGCAAGCGTCTTTCCTGATGGTAAGAGGTAACCACAGTACAAATATGAACCAGTATAGAAACTACCTATAAACGTTCGAAACAAAACTTACATAAACATATGCGATGCTGCAGTGGCGAGCTCCGCGTCAAGACGAGTGATCACGTGGTGTTGGTTTTTATTTTATTGTATCTTCGTATCCCGGAAGAGGTTGGTAGAAATTATACTTTTGCGTACCTAGGACTAGGCGAAAACATTATAGGTCAATATCAATAACCTATCTCGAGATAAAGATAGGCTTTTAAGGGTTTTATTGCTAAGATTTTTTTGCTAATTGTTATAAAATAACAGTGGTTACCTGGTGAGTGATTTAAAATAGCACGATCTCTTACCTTAGATAGGTTATTAATATTGGCTTTAAGTCCCATCGTGTTATAGATTTGAAGGCCAACTGGGTAAATATATCTCGGGCAACATCATTTTCATATAAAAAATATTATTTATTAATAAATTGAAAAATGTATGTTCCTTTTTTTGTTGCCCGACCCGAGGATCGAAGCTAAGATCTCATGAAGATAAGGCCCTTACCGAGACGATTTTTTAGTTTTTTATTGGATGTATTAGTCATGATGAAATAGTAAGTATTTCGAGTATGTTGCAGCTACACGGAGCAGGACTACACCCAGCTGAGCAACCTGTACGCCCGCGACCGCACCGCCCAGACCTTCCTCTCCAACTACATCTACGACGACGTGGCCGTCATCACCATCAACCCCAACTCCACCGCCAAGTGGGTCATCTCGCCCCCTGAGCTCGACCGCCTCGAGCGGGAGGCCACCTCCAGTAAGTATCGTCATGTACTCCACATACAAAAAAAAATATGTTCAAGCGTCGTTTATACGAAAACTGGTCCTCAAGATGCTTACGGGGAAAGTATGGCGAAAAATAGGCTTGCTTAGTCACGAATCAAAGTCCGTTTTACTAAAGCAGCAGTTAAAAATTAGAAGAAACAGATAATTCCTGAGTATATTCTACGGACTGCGAGTGAAAAACTTTTGCGAAAACTAATTCGTAACAAACGGTTTGTGTTCGACCGTGTTCAGTATGAGTTATTTCGATGGCATTTAGAATGTAGTGTAGTATTTGACCAGGATCTTTTTGATTTTATTGATCGCATTACTTATCATCAAGCTCAACGTACATCGGAATTAGTTCGACAAAAACACGAACAAAATTTGGAGGTACTTTTACAAAAATCCAAACATTCATACTGTACGTTGCAACAAGTGGATGATAATTGTAGTAACGTTATAAACTTGTCGGACGAAACATTAACAACTTCAACTCTAAATATACTTAGCAAAGGGTTGAATTTTGCACCGACGCCTAAGTATATTCCTTATGAGAAAATTATCGGTAATGTGGAGGAGGTTATAACACGGAATAAAATACCACGAAATGACGCTGAGTTGCTAAGACAGGAAGTCTCTATGATTCTTAGGCACTATAACCCCCCCTGCTCAAACATTACTGCAGAAGAAAGGCAATCAATATTTGATTTACGGAAAAATAAGAATATTATTGTCTTAAAGGCTGACAAAGGAAATGCGACGGCCATTCTCAATAGTACCGACTATGATACCAAAATTAAAAACTTGTTAAGTGATGATTTAACATATAAAAAAGTTGATCAAGATCCCACTAATAAGGTGATGCGTCAGACAAGGAAATTGATTCATGAGTGTCGGAGTGCTATAGGTGAAGATTTTTGTAAATTGTTGCTAAGGTCACGTGCAATACAGCCACCTAAACTTTACGGCTTACCTAAGGTTTATAAGCAGGGTGTTCCATTAAGACCTATAGTTAGCCAAATAGCCTCACCAACATATGATTTGGCTAAACATGTTGCGAAGGTTTTGCAGCCTTTAGTAGGACACACAATATCTTTTGTTAAAGACTCGCGGCATTTTGTGGATATATTGGAAAGCCCGAGGCTTGAAACCGGAGACACG
>NJDC01000049.1:395690-407074 GCA_002245475.1 Calephelis virginiensis | reverse complement strand
CTCGCCGCCGCAGACCCGTCGTGACCACGGCCTATGCAACTAGGCCGAAATATCGACAAATAAAATAAAAAGAGATCGTGAGTATCCCGTATAAATAATTAAAAATGTTAGAAGAAACAGTCCAGAAATACAGGCAAGTCGAGTGGGAAACAGAAAACATACCAATAACGCTCCTACCAAGGCCGAATCACATGAGAAGAAAGAAAATTATGTTTTTAATTTTCAATTTTTTTTCCACATTAGACCGTCGTCAACGTTGTTATCTTACGATCACTTTTAGCTATTGCAGTCATATAGCATTTCATTTAACTTGTAAAAGTTCAAAAACAGTAATTATAAGACCGACACATTTCAAAATATCTGATCTGATAGCCGAAAACCGGAAAATTTTATAAAAAACAAATAAATTCGAATATCTCGAAAATTGTTAGGTTAGGTTAGGGTATTTCTTAGTCAAGTCAGTCAGAAATTATGAAGCTATACGCCCTCAACGGATCTGGGTCGACTGGGAAGTCGACTACTGTACTGGTACTGTAACCCTTTATAAGTAACGATTTATTCTAAATTCCACTGCAATAGGTTGTTGAGGGTGGATAGGAAAAGCATAACCGCTCGCTGCCGCATTCTGGCTACCTTCTTAACAAAATCTACACGATAAAAACGAATGTTTACATTAAAAGGAAAATTACGCTGTGTACATGTTCTTGAAATTAATACCATTTCTTCAAAATAGTGAAAACTGCTAAAGTTTTATAAGTGTACACATATTTAAGAAAAAACTCACAGGTATTATTGCATACATTATTGTGAAACAGTATTGGTTATATTTTTGTTAAACAATATCGTTTACATATTATTGTAATTCATAATGGATACATATTTTTGCATGTGATCGTGAATATAAAAATCTGAAAACAATACATGTACATATTTTTGCAATAGCTGTATACATTATTGTGAGAAATTCGTATGGTTACATAGTATGAATTGTTAGGTGGTTATTTGTTTTTAAAATTTTAAGAGTGAACATTTATTTAAATATCTGCCCGTGTATACTTTTCATTGCACGTGACTGTACTAGGAACTAATAAGAATTAATTCAGTTCACAGAACTAGAACGAACTATTGCGCAACCGTATGCTTAATCGTTCATTTAGTACATCGTTCGCCATGTTTCAATAGGAAAGGAATCAGAGACAAAGAACAGAATGTATACGAAGAATGAATTATTTGTCGCGCGCTGTCATTGGACAAGGCGTATAAGATGTTATCGAACGAGAATGACAATTTATGTTAAGTTGTTTCGACTTTGACCTTTAATTTCATTGAAACAGAGGCCGTATTTAATTAGTTTGATGGATATTAGAAATAATTTGATAAATGTATACACGTAAAATGTAAATATAAACGTAAATATTTTATAAAGATTAATAAGATAAGTTAAATAAATAACAAAAATGGAAAAATACCAATCTTTGTAATTTTTTGATTTTTAAAAAAGTGCGCCATTCTAAAAATGACACTACAAATGGAGATGAAACTACCCATAAACATTTTAGAATGACAGTCCCAAGCCTGCCAAGTATAAACGAAAATCAAAATATAATTCATTCCGTGACGGGCGTGAGAATTGTAAGACATAACATTTTCTAATGTTACTGATGAACTGATGAATGATTTCTAATGAACTGATAGTACTAGAAGTCCGAACTAGTACATTCGAATAACTGAACTAGTACGGAGCGAGTACGGAGCGATCCTTATTGTGACCGAGTGATTACAAGTATAGCGAAAAAGTTTCAGTAATTTTCGAGCGGTATTTCGCAATCCAAAATATTTCAGTGGGTTCCAACTATCACGTTGCGTTTTGATTATTCCTTTTTTCGAAAAATTAGGAATGATTCCTAAATGGAATCAACATCATCCTGATAGTTTTTCTTTGTCTAAAATTTATAGAAATTTTGGAGTTATCACTACATGGTATAAAACAAAGACGTTTTCCGCTGCCCGACCTTATGTATGCGTGGATTTTTAAAGTTACGCAACGGATTTTGATGCGGGTTTTTAATTGAAGATCAAACGAACTTACCTTAAGTGAAGTTCGATCACAACTATATGAGCGGCTTCATTCTTTGCGATTTAGACTTACAATAGAGTGATTCAAAAGGAAGGTTTACAAGTATAACAACATTGACTAAGTTTGTAGAAACTTGACAAAGCAGATAGATAATGTGAATGTGTATGGGTGTAGGTACCCGCGGAGAACAAGGTTGACATTCCCCGATCAGATACGAGGTTGGTGTCAAAAGTCTTCGAAACCGGCGTGTTTGGGTGGAAAGGGTAATTAATATGTAGGAAGCCATACAGGTTTGTCAGGTCCTGAGGTCTGGCACTCGATACTCTCTGCCTACCCCGTGAGGGACTTGGCGTAAAAATATGTATGTAAGAAGTTTGTCCACCCCTGTGAAGCTGAGATGGGCTGCTAGTACTTAAAACTTTAGTGGTACCAGTAGATACTTACTGCTTTCATAAGCCAAAATTTAATAAACTATAAAGTACATCTCTAATAATACTGATAAATTTAATATAGGACCACCTCGGATTCATTACTTATATTTCCATAAAAAACGGTTGTTTATTGGTTGAGTAAAATCGCGTAAAAACATCCGAGTAAAATCGCGTAAAAACATATAAAAGAAACACACATTCGAATATGAAAACCTCCTTTTTTTCGACAAGGTTAAAACAGACAAAGGCTGACAATCTATATATTAATACGTGATGCCAAAACTTTGGACCCCTTTTTACGAAAATTGCGCAGACGCAAGAGCATAAATTTGGCACACTTATAGTTTATGTGTAGGAGAAGTGCAGAACGCTAATATTTTTCAATAATAATGCAACGTACATTAAATCAATAAATAAAACAAATATATTGATGTTGACGATAAAAGATCACAGGTAGCGCACTAACTATTCCGGAAACAAAGTAGTTGGTCTTAAGAAATGAAGATGGCGTTCTTATCAACAAGATATTACAATTTGGATATTAAAATGGTCGAACTTCGACCAATGGGCGACCACTAGTTCATATAAAGACGTTTATAATATTTTACGACGGTAGAGATGTAACATACATTTTTTTGCAGATTCATCCCTGACAGTGAAGTTCACGTATGTGATAACCCACCCGAGCAACAACGCGGACAACCCCCCCACCATAGAGGACAACCGCGAGGTCCCCCTCGAGGCGTTCGTGGACGGGAAGCCCAACCCCGAGAGAGCCACCTTGCTCAAGTTGCTCAACGGCACCGCGCCTCCTGATCTGTGGTACGTCACACTTTTTTGGTATAATAACATCGACAGGCTAATTATATTATCATTGCCTTAATCTTTGAAGTGGTAGGCAGAGTGGAAAAATAATAACAATGGTTGCCTGCTAACTGATCTAAAGAAGCACTATTTCTTATTTTAGATAGGATAAGCGAACGAATAACCTTCCTTTCTGTTTTGTTTGTTGGCCGTGATGGTGTTTTTTGATATCGTTTCCTAAATCCATGTACAAGGCATTAAACAACAACACTAAAAAAATATATTTTATAAGGTTGAACGTGAAGCTGCTGTTCCCGAAATTCGTCAAGGTATTCAACAAAGGCGTTACGAAACCGGCGTACCAACTAATGCCTCCCATATCTGATACAGGTATAATATCAAATTAAAACCAAATCGAAAAATCTTTATTCAATACTAACAATGCATTAACATTTTTAATAGAGGGTAGCGTTTCCTTTTAAATGCAACAAAGTATTTATGTTAGGAAGCGCTGCTCTGTCATAGCGCAATGTAAATATTAAGGTACACTGACACGCTAGGTAAAACAATTTGATTACAATATTTTTAAATGTATTATTTAACGAATTAATCTAACGACATATTTGATAATTTCCATCGTCGGCGCTTAGTAAAACTTCCAAATATTCATATTTTTAAATGAAGAAACACTTGTACTGTTTTACGTTATACTTATTATTTGTTATTTTATAAATAGCCTACCGATTTCGCTTATGACAGCATCATCACTATAGTATTTTAAGTTCTAGCCCTGATGATGTTATCATAAGTGATCTAACGATTCTAGTAAATAGATATACCACCACCAGATAGGTATTAAAATGAAGAAACACTTGTACTTTATTACGTAACACTTAAATTTAATTCTTTTATAAATGCCCACCGGTTTCGTTTACAGGATCAGGCTAAAATATAAACTACGTAATAAAAATATAAATATTTAGCCTAACAACTCAAGAAGCGGTTTCTACCCGCGTCTGCGGCAGTTGCGTGCCTGCAGGTTTTGTAGAATGTAAACTTATATGCAAAAAAAAGTAAGATCAGATTTCACGACGCGATTTGTTTGCGGTTCCCGCGGCAGCGGTCGCCCGCCCGTAACATCGTACAAGTTTGTGGGCGATGATTTCAACCGCTACGGCTGTGTGACCGCATAAATTACCGGTCTCGTGAGTTTTGAAATAAAACCGCAGTTCTTAGTCTTAGAAGTTTTACCAAGTGGCGAAGATGAAAATTTTTAAAAAAAGAAATACTGCCATTTGTATTGATAGCATTTTGGTCACAATAATAGTATAGATATAAGATAAAATTTTTGGTCATGTTACATCATTATTTTGTTTTGATTTATTACAATCTTTAATGTTTTAATTAAGTATTGTTTATGTAAGTCAGTGAACGAGCACAGGGGTCTCCTGATGTTTATAGATAACCATAGCTAGAGTCCATAGATGAGCATGACAAAATCATTATGGTATCAGGAATATGGGTTAAGCGGTGATGGAACCCGGGCAAGTTATTGCACAGCTCTCTTCCACTAGAATGTGGGTGTTGGACACTAAATAATACATAGAAGTACTAAAATATATACCAGGATAAAATTAACTAAATTTTCCATAACCATAAATACAACACTATCGATAATAATCTGATAATTAAATTGATAGAAAAAGGCGTTACGTTGTGGAAATCCATATTTAAATCCAAATAAAATGATTTTATTATGCGTTTTTGTAACTTGACAAAACAGGAAAAACAGTGCGTTATGAATGAATTGGACTTACCGGAAGCCAAAGGCCACAAACATGTCCAATGTTTGCTCGTCCTTTGTGGAATGCAGTCGATTTCTCCTGATGATGCTTTGGTTACGAAACAAAACATACATTGAGTTTTTAGTTGTGTGTATTGTTTGTGTTGTGTGAAGTTAGATATTTGGGGTGTTTGACTTCCAGTTAATCCAATTCATTCATGACGCCTTGTTTTTCTTGTTTTATCGCTGCATAATATGTATTAAGTGTTTTGGCGGAAAATTGCAAATTAATTATTTTTCTTGGATTTAATCTGATAATTTCCTAATATTGCAGAAATTATATCTCTGGAACAAACTGTTATATTTTGTTAGTGTATCCATGTATACATATATGTAATATGTCGATATGTTTTGGTGACTATAACTACATAGCATAAAACAAAGTCGCTTTCAGCTCTTTGTCCTTATGTATGCTTAGTTAGATCCTTAAAACCACTCGAATGATTTTTTAGACAGATTGGACAAGACAAAGGTTTATATGTATGCATGCGAAGCTGGGACGGCCTGCTAGTAAACTTTTAAATCGTAGCTAAATTATGATGAACTCATATTATCACTTATTATAATTCGCTGGACTACATTAAAGTTTGTTTAGTAATTTATTCAAAACAAACAATAATGTAGAGTAAATGCAGTCTTCTGTTGAGTGTAATGGTAATCGTTGATGTTCCCACAGACAACGAAGATGCTCGGTTGTACCGCGACGTGAAGCTGCGGCTAGAGAGAGAAGGTGGTTCGATGTTCTGGCGAGTCCATGAAGCCTGCGAACAGAGGGTAATATTTTGTCTGCTTTTTATGAGAGGTCAGAGAACTAGCTCTCCTGTAGCCTACAGACCAGCAGCCAGACCAGAACACCAGAGATATTGTAAGTGTGACGCCGTCCTGTTAGGCCTATGTGGTGCAAGTCTATCGGCTACAGAGTCATCATGTTGGCAGGAATGGTTGAAGCGGTGTCTCCCTGGACCAGGCAAGTTGCTGCACACCACTCGAGAACTAATAAAGAACAATTAATTAATTTGCCTTAATTCAACTAACGTTTCACTGTTCGACTACGAGGGCTAAACTGAAAGTTTTTAGAACTGGCAACTTAAAAGCATTATATTAAAAAAATAAGTTTAAATTTTGAAAATAGAACTCTTTACCAATAATATTGAGTATACATTTCATTCATTTATCATTTGTTTTACGATTTGGCGGCAAATTGAAAATTGTCTGTGCACGTCAGAATGAATTTAAGCCGAGAAAATTTTCGTGCAATGATTTTTTATGACTTTCGATGTTATATAAGTCAACACGAAAGTTATGATGGACTTCAATTGGCTTTTCACGATGAAGCCTCATCTCGTGCCACAGTTTACAACTGGTTTAATGAATTCAAACGTGGTCGAACTAATCTCACCGATGATTTGCGTGAGGGACGGCCTTCTACAGCGACGACTGACAAAAATTTAACGGAGGTGACTCAAATGCTGTGTTCGACATACTAACGGGTGACGAAAGCTGGATTTACTGTTATGATCCGGAAACCAAAAGACAGTCTGCTCAGTGGGTTTTTCCTTCCGAAGTGTTGCAACTAAAGTGAAGAGAGGTCGAAGTGTTGGAAAAAAGATGGTGGCCTCGTTCTTCGGAAAGACAGGTCATTACGCGACAGTTGTCTTAGAGGACCAGAAAACGGTTAATGCAGAGTGGTACACTAACAACTGTTTGCCACTTGTCTTGGAAAAAGTTCGGGAGAAACGACCTCGCAGCAGGATCCTCCTTCATCACGACAATGCCTCGTCGCACACCGCCAGGCAAACGATCGACTATTTGGTGACCTCAGACGTGGAATTACTGGGTCACCCGCCGTATAGCCCCGACCTCGCACCCTGCGATTTTTATTTATTCCCGAAAATAAAAGAAAAACTTCGAGGAAAACATTTTATAGACGCCGAAGAAGCAGTGGCTGCGTTTCAAAACGCCGTCGAAGGCCGAGTGGGCAAGGTGCTTTTCTCAATGGTTCCATCGAATGCAGCGATGTATTGATGTAAATGGACGCTATTTAGAAAAGTTATAATAAAACTAATAACTTGCTAGAATGCTTAGTTTTTTATTTTCTAAGAACTTTCAGTTTGACCCTCGTAGAAAATGCGAACATTAAATATATTAAGAATAATAATAGCTTAAACGGTTGTCATCTGTTTAATTTTTTTTCTTTTCAGTCCACTGATTTTAGGTTAAGTTTTATTCATGACATCATTTTTAGTATATTTTTTATGTTTCAAAGAAAAGCGAAAATTTGATAGTTGTATGAATAATAAAGATAAATGTATCATTCGTATGACTCAAATAATATTTTTAGACCATGCGTAAATTTGTTTTTCATATTTAAGCAGGAAATGAAATGAAATATATTTATTTGCTGAATATGTGTTAGAAGTTGTTACAAAAAGTATTTATTTATACCAACATATTCTTAACCCCCAACGCAAAAAGAGAGGTGTTATAAGTTTGACGTGAATGTCTGTCTGTGTGTCTGTCTGTCTGTGGCATAGTAACTCCCAAACGGATGCATTGATTTCAATTTTTTTGTATTAGAGGTAACTTATGTGCGAGTGTTCTTAGATATGGTTGAAGGAAATTGGTTGAGCCGTATAAAAGTTGTGGGGGGTGAAAGTGGGGAGATTAACCGATATTTTTTTACTTTTTAAAGGGAATTGTTCTTGTGTCAGAGGTTTTTTAAAATTTTAATTTAATAGTTATACCATATTGTTGTGTGCAAATATTTTTAAATTTATCCAAAATTATTAAAAATCCCACTAACAACACGGCCCTACCTACTGGTTGACTGGTAGAGTATGCTGTATGATATTAAGTCATCTTTTGTATAGTATTTGTGCATAAAAATGACTATATAGTATTAAACAAAGTCGCTTACCGTAGTTTTTCGCTGTTATTCTTAGATCTTTAAAGCTACGCACCAGATTTTGATGCGATTTTTGTAACAGCCAGGGTTTGTTCACCCTTTTTAAGCTGAGGCGGGGTCCTAGTAAGTAAATAAAGTTTAATTATCTTTTATGTTTTTTTTTTCTAAAAAGTTTCCTTAATGCCTAATCTGTTGTTCCAGGACCGATTGACATCGATACCTATGAACAACTGCGACATGCTGGTCATGTACACCTTCAACGATAAGTTGTTCCCGGAAACGCTGAACTTTATATCTGGAGGGGGGTGAGTTATGTATACATATATACGTATAGATAGTATGAGCTGAGCGCATTTACGCATATGAGTATATTTATATGTAGTATATACCTACGCAATACACAGAAAACATTTCTGTAATTAGACATTCACTTATCTTTTACATTTCGACAATTTCTTCTGATTTTTTTATGATATTGGAAGGCAAACAAACAGGCAGATTACCGGAAGGTAAGAAATTCACGCTGCCTAGAGTCACCAATGGTGGTAGTGGTCCGTTGCCAACCTGTAGCCGGGATGTTTGGCCTTGAGCAAAAGTAAGTTTAGATACCGGCTACCTTACCCTCCGAAGCGGAACACGACAACGGCAAGCACTGGCGTTATGGCGGCAGGAATAGGAAAAGCGATGGTACCAATCCGGGCGAGTTACTGCGAAACTACCACCTAGTCAGATGTCACGGTGTTAGTGAAGGTAAGCCTATGCTCGCCCTATACGAGCTGTCTGGCAGGAAAGCAGATGGTCTTTTCTGCAAAGGGACCCGGATCAATACGGTTTAGTTGTTTAACTAGTTTATAAACTGTCCAAGCGCGAAACAGAGCAGATGTTTTGTTGCGTGCAATATGACGAAATTTCCATAAACAAAAGAGAATAGCGGATGTCAACATTCAGTAGTTGGGCGATCTGTGCGCAGGGTTGCCAGGTGTTTATTATTTTACCGAACTGTTCGAGGTTTTAACTTTGTGTTCGGTGTCACAAAAACACCAAAGTATGGGGCTTCGGTATTTTTTTCTGCCTAGAATATAAGATACAATAATTGTCCGATTTTACGCAATAGACAAAGGCGAAAAGCAAGTAGAATAATTCTAGAGTCGTGCTTTTACGCGTTCGTATACAAATTTTACGCGTTCACGCACTAATGCAAAGTTTAAAAGTTAATTTTTTGAATGACTAATTTGTTGCTAACCGCGAGGTTTTTACAACTTCACCGGGCTAATTGCTCTTGAGCAATGCTACTTTGTATTGTGAGTTAAATAATAAATAAATTGTTAAAACTATTTTTTTCGCTTGCAGTTCGGTATTCACTTGAAAAATATCTAACAACCATGTATGTGCGCATATAGATTGCAATTCTCGAAAAAATAAACATTCACACGCAGATACGATATTGTTGTCATCGACGAATGTTTTTTAAACCATTTGAGCTACTGAGGTATTATCTCATGTGGTCATATTTTTAATTGCCTTCTTACCGTTGACGCGTGTAGTTGTGTCCTTTATATATACAGTTCTGACATGGTAATATAATATACAGCAGTCTGACTCAGCTCCGTTTTTTGCGCTTTCTGCCTGTTTGAATTTTGATTGTTTTTTAAAACAAATAAAAATCGTTTAATGGATAGTACATCCTATTAATATTATAAATGCGAAAGTTTGTCTGTTTGTTTGATTGTTACTGCTTCACGCTAAAACTGCTGAACCCATTTTCATGAAATTGTCTACACACATAGCGGGTAAATTGAATTAACACATAGATTTTATCCCGAAACAATGTTCCTGTGCGACCACGCTTGCAACGCCCCGGGCAAAAGTAAATTGGGCAAGTGGTATTTATGATTACCATATTTCATCAAAATCTATCCTAAAAATCTCAAGTTTAAAAAACAGCACAATATATTCTATAATTGTTATTTGCCATAGATTAAGTAAATACCTATTACCTAGTACCTATGGGATAGTCGGGTCCCTGCTGCGTACGTTGCAGTCAATGTATTTAGACTGTAAAGCATGCGTGCGGGTGGATGGCAACATATCGCCTTGGTTTGATGTTAATATTGGCGTCAAGCAGGGTTGTGTGTTGTCAGCACGCTTGTTTATCTTATATTTGGACAAATGTCTTCAAAGGTTAAGATCATTGAATGTGGGAATGCGTATGGGTGACCAAGTGGTGAACTGCCTGCTTTATGCAGATGATGCTGTACTTTTGGGCTCTACACCATTTGAACTGCAAACACTGGTCACAGTTATGGAAGGAGATTGTAAAGAAAGGGCTTACATTTTAATGCGATGAAAACCAAAATAATGGTGTTTGAAAGAAACGTAGCCAGAACGCATGTAAGAGTTTTGGTTGATGATGTTGGATGTTTGTATGAAGATAGAATACTGTATATTATGTTACTGTGGTTCTGAGTAACTACAAAATGAATGAGTAAAATTCACGTTTTTTAATTTAATTTCAAATGATCAGAACATTTGTCAGCTTAACAAGAAAGGGCGCAGGTTCAAATCCTGTATGATGTGATTTTTCTTTTCTTTGTTTAAAATTTATAGAAATGTTTGTTTGTTCGTCAGTATAATCGGACTGTACACGACGTTCGTGTTCCTGGCGTCGCGCGTCCTGCGCGGCTTCTTCTCGGGGATCTACACCAAGATCATGTTCGACGACCTGCCCAACGTCGACAGAGTGCTGCAGCTGTGTCTCGACATTTATCTGGTAAATATATTGTGATTATCTTCCTTAGGTACTCTCCAATCGCCGTGTTTTTTAGGAAAAAAGTGAAAAAAAATTTTTTTTTGACAGTTTTTAAATCCAGCATTCGGTGATACACGATTATAATTCCTCCTTCTTGATAATTACCTGTTGTTTTTAATCGACTCTAAAAAAAGGGGAGGTTCTCAATTGGATTGTATTATTTGTTTGCATGTTTCGCTAATACTCTGCCAATTTCGAATCAAGTTTGATGTCTTTTTTTGAAAAGGTCGTCATTCTGAGGTGGTCCCTATCTTCTTCACAATAAAATCAAATTGCGACTTAGTTACCTAATAAAACAGTTGATTTTCACTGACTTAAAACAAAAGAAAAATGCAATCATGTGAAAATAAATAATGATTGTACTAAAACATTCGGACTACTGACTAACAAGGCTTTCAGCAACAACTGGATATTTGGGATTCAAAAATCGTACTTTTTTATAATAAAATAAATACACGTGATATCTGACGTTCTTCTGGATTTTTGCTGAACCCTCTCCCCATAATTTTAAACTC
>NJDC01000049.1:382205-394481 GCA_002245475.1 Calephelis virginiensis | reverse complement strand
TTTGAGTCAAAAAGCTAGACTCGCTTTGCATAATTCTGTGCTTATTCCAACGTTATTGTATCGAAGCGAGAGTTGGGTATGTCAGAAAGAGCATGAAAGTAGGATAAATGGGGTCGAAATGAGAGCATTACGAAAAATCTGTGGTGTAACGCTCGCTGACCTCATTCGTAACAGTGGGATCCGAGAAAGAGTGGGATTGAAAGAAAGTGTTGGTGTTAAAATGCGAAAGGGCATGCTCCGCTGGTTCGGTCATGTGGAAAGAATTGAAAGATTGATAAAGCAGATATACAATTCGAATGTAGATGGATGTAGGTACCCGGGGAGACCAATGCTGACATTTCACTATCAGATCAATCAAATATTATCCGAGGGTGGTGTCAAGAGTCTCCGAAACCGGCGTGTTTGTATGAAAAGGGTAATGAATGTGAAGGAGGCCAGACATGTTTGTCAGGATCGTGAGGTCTGGCACTCGATACTCTCTGCCTATCCCCTAAGGGACTTGGCGTGAAGATATGTATGTGTGTACTTTAACCTATTAAACCAAAATTACATTCATAAATCGCACGCTTACCTATTGCTTACAAAATTAAAAAAAAAGCTATTACATCGCCGCTATTACATTAATGTTGTGTACTACGTATTGTAACAAGTGTGTAACAGGCTCGACACGCGTAGATGTAAAATCGTTTTCGCCCGTTTGTATGAAGATAGAATACTGTATATTATGTTACTGTGGTTCTGAGTACCTACTAAATGAATGAGTAAATTTCACGTTTTTTAATTTAATTTCAAACGATTTGAACATTTGTCAGCTTAACAAGAAAGGGTGCGGGTTCAAATCCTGTATGATGTGATTTTTCTTTTCTTTGTTTAAAATGTATAGGAATGTTTGTTTGTTCGTCAGTATAATCGGACTGTACACGACGTTCGTGTTCCTGGCGTCGCGCGTGCTGCGCGGCTTCTTCTCGGGGATCTACACCAAGATCATGTTCGACGACCTGCCCAACGTCGACAGAGTGCTGCAGCTGTGTCTCGACATTTATCTGGTAAATATATTGTGATTATCTTCCTTAGGTACTCTCCAATCGCCGTGTTTTTTAGGAAAAAAGTGAAAAAAAAATTTTTTTTGACAGTTTTTAAATCCAGCATTCGGTGATACATGATTATAATTCCTCCTTCTTGATAATTACCTGTTGTTTTTAATCGACTCTAATAAAAGAGGAGGTTCTTAATTGGATTGTATAATTTGTTTGCATGTTTCGCTAATACTCGGCCAATCTCGAGTCAAGTTTGATGTCTTTTTTTGAAAAGGTCGTCATTCTGAGGTGGTCCATATCTTCAAAATAAAATCAAATTGCTACTTAGTTACCTAATAAAACAGTTGATTTTCACTGACTTAAAACAAAAGAAAAATGCAATCATGTGAAAATATATAATAATTGTATTAAAACATTCGGACTACTGACTAACAAGGCTTTCAGCAACAACTGGATATTTGGGATTCAAAAATCGTACCTTTTTATAATAAATTAAATACACGTTCTTCTTAATTTTTGCTGAACCCTCTCCCCATAATTTCAAACCCTTGCCGTCTTATTAATAAACATGGAGTAAACCACTCCACGGTTCAACCTCGTATAGCCTTTATTACAATGTGGTGAAAACAGGGTGGTGTCAAGAGTCTCCGAAACCGGCGTGTTTGTATGAAAAGGGTTATGAATGTGAAGGAAGCAAGACAGGTTTGTCAGGATCGTGAGGTCTGGCACTCGATACTCTCTGCCTACCCCGTAAGGGACTTGGCGTGAACATATGTATGTATGTATTACAATGTGATACAGACTATAATATCAACTTAATTATACTCCTACCTTAGTCCATGTTTATTAATAAGAAGTTTGGAGATTAGACCAAAATCTTGTTGTTCTTATGCTCACCAGACAACTACTTTCCTCCCAGAACGTAACTGGGAAGACAGAGAAAATGTTGTAACTGGCGAACACATTCCGTAAACTACAGCATTTTCACTATCTTTCTCGCTCTAGCTAATGCCGGCAGTAAGCGACAAAAAAAGGATGGTTATCTTGTGGTGCTGACAGGTGAGGTCTAAACCTAACAGTCGTTTCCTGTAATCAACGAAGCGTAATCCGTTGGTGTCAGAATTCGTAAATTGTCTAAAAGTAACCAGCCGCTACTTACGAGTTCTACAAACGCACAGACAAACTGTTTTGTGTCATTATGACGAGCGGCCGTAGTTAGATGTCTCTTGTGGACCAATGGATCTTGTTGGTGTTACGATTCTTGCACAATAGACTTTTGTGCCGGCCAAAGACAACGACGCATATACACCGTCTAAATGACAGCGTACCGAAAAATGAAACCATGGATTCTGTACATGATAGACATGCATATGTAGTTGGAATTTTATGATTGTTTTCAAAATTTTTATTTAAAATCTAATAAATAACACATTTTTACTAAAAACAGCAATGTAATAAAACAGGGTATTAGGTCGGCACCTACTTCTACATCTATGCCTACAGCTCGCAATGCGCGGCTGAATGTATATACTTTGTTCGCTATACATTGCTGTCAAAGAAATTGCAAAATTTTTAACTACTTGTTTCCAACAAAAATTGTTAACAGAATTTTGAAGTCTGATATGTATCTAAACTACAACAGAAGTTCGGTGTCACATACACCTTGTATATCATCCATGGTGTCTATAGGCCACGGTAGTCTCTTACCATCTGGAGAACCGTTTGTAAAAAAGTGATTTCTTACTATATTTTCGCGTTAAAGGTACGAGAAGCCCTTGAGCTGGCGCTAGAAGAAGACCTATTTGCGAAACTGGTGTTCCTCTACCGCTCACCAGAAACTATGATCAAGTGGAGTCGACCTAAGGAAGAAGAAAATCAGGACCAACAAGCCCTGCCGGCTCCTGAGTAAAATGTTAATGATCATCATTTGGGTTAGGTTATACGGAGTATGATGCTAGTGCAGTTGTCTTACGTATTGTATTGGACATTTATTTAAATTTCATATCGTTCGTCGAATCATGAGGAGGCGTAACTGTTTATAAAAAATAGTTACGCCTCTTCGGACTTAAGGCGAGAGCGATTAAAAAACTGGCTCTGTCTGACTGCAGTTTCGAAATGAAGTTACGTAATCTTTAAAGTTTTTCTTACATAATACGAATTAACAATTTTTGTTGCCGCAATACTATTGCAACTTAATTAAACCTTGCAGATCTGCCAAATACTAAATGACTGATATTGCATTTGTGGTATTTGTATTTGTTCCTAAAACTGTAACCAAGTATAAATCAAAATCATTAAAAATATAGCACGATTATTAGATGCTTTCATAGAATATACCTATTTCTAGTAAGAAAACAGTTTTACTTGTAGGATCTTTTAAACAATACGAAGAAGCGAGATATGTCTAAAGAATTTTAATCGTTCACATCTTACTCTTTGAAGTTATTTCAAAACTAGTTTTCATTTGCTGTTTCGCAAATAAAAATGATTTAGTTAAAATATTAATAAAATAATTGTTAGGCCATTATTTCGTTAAAATTTACGACACTTCTTTGCTGTTACTATTTTTTTATTAATTGAAGTAATAAAAAAAGTAGTTAGCCCAGTTTCTATATTTTCGTAATACGCCGCGTTTATTCGTCGGACGATATGTCTTTCTCACTCATACGCCTGCACTTGTCTGAGAGAAAAGTAACTGACATTTAATATACGAAATAATTGTATCAATGGAGTTACATAATTAAACTACAGTAATTCCACTATCTTTCTCGCTCTAGCTAATGGCGGTATGAAGCGACAGTAAAGAATAGGATAGAGATATGGAAAAATATCTTTGACATTTAATATACTAAATAATTGTATCAATGGAGTTAGTTACATAAACTGTCATCACTGCTGGCCATTGTCGTGTTCTGGTTTGTAGGGTATTGGCCATCGAACATAATAACATAATAACAGACATAATATTAGATTCAGTTAAGCTAGCTACTAATATCGGTATCGATAAGCGGCGGGAATTTATCATTGATCCAACTGCTTCTTTGTCTTCTTCTATTAGAAAAACCTCAACAAGTGACAAATAATACGTTTAAATCATAACTCTGATATGATCTATCGTATGACAGAGGCACAACTTATTCATATCCAATTATTCTGTAAAAACTGTTCTGAATAGGGATGACTTGTTTATAACAAAAGAATATCGCATATGTAAAGTTTAAGATAAAATGTAAGGATAATTCAACGCGATTTAATAATTAAACTATGTGTTACTAAAACCACAAAAAATATATTTCTATTTGTTTAGAATAAATTGTACTCCAATATTGAGAATAAAAAATGTAATTTTTAAGAAACTTTTACAAGACTTTTAATATTATTTTTCTGGTAGCACGCGATAGTCAATTATTAGTACTTAATGCCACCTAGCATCATCACGCTCTCTATGTATGAGTACTGTTTTTTCTGTCATTTAGCCACGATTTTGTCTAAATAATTTGAGGATTTTGATCAACAATTTCTTTTTTTTTTTGCTTTTATGTTTATGAAACAGACATCAAGAATATTTATATTGTTTAACACAATATCAAACTATATATTATAAAAATAGATATAAATGAATATAAGTGAACAATAATATAAATTTATGTAGCATAGATTTTTTATAACGAAGTACCTACATCACAATAAAATCTTTTTGTACAAATGTACTAAGTACAATTTAAATGACTTTTTTTTTCGTAATATTTCTGGTCATATACACAATTATTTTAAAATTAGATTTATTTTATTTATTGTTAAAGATGAATGATAATCTGGTTATGTATAAATGAAATTTTTAAAATATTTATAACTTATTGAAATTTGAAGAATGAATTGTAGATGTTATTTCTATTGCAATGTTGTATTTAAGCTGCATTTAATGTTGTCTATTGTGATAATAAAATAAAAGCCTGTTTTTTAATTTTTGTTTTATTTTCAAAGCAAAATTAATCTTATGAAATAAAATACATTTAATTAACCACCATAAGCCTTGGAGCAATATTCATCGACATTAACTCTTGGAAAAGGAGCTTAGCAGCATACGGAAGTCTAATTTGAGATATTTGTGTCTTATTCTTGCATCCTTTGCACTCAAATGTGTTGTTACGTAAATTTGCAATTGCAATCAAACCACAGAAGTTGCAAACATGGATACGGTATGGATCTGATACTTCAAATAATCTTTCCCTCAAAAACTGTGCAGCTCCATGGGCAATTTGACAATCACGTTCCATCTCCCCAAAACGCAAACCTCCATCTCGAGCTCTTCCTTCCATAGGTTGTCTTACTAAAATTTGCACTGGTCCTCTTGCTCTCGAGTGAATTTTATCGTCCACCATGTGCTTCAGACGTTGATAATAAGTTGGACCCAAGAACACCTGGGCATTTATCTTACGACCAGTATGTCCATTATACATCACCTCATTGCCTCGTAAATGGTATCCATATTCTTGCAGCAAAGAAGAAATCTTTTGCACATTAACAGCATCGTTGAATGGTGTTGCATCACCAATTTCTCCTTTGTTAGATGAGACTTTGCCTTGGATACATTCAATCAAGTGACCAATTGTCATACGGGATGGGATAGCATGTGGATTGATGATGATATCCGGTGTGAGCCCTTCACATGTAAAGGGCATGTCTTCTTGTCTGTACTGGATACCACAAGTTCCTTTTTGTCCATGCCTTGAGGCAAATTTGTCACCAATTTGAGGAATGCGTACTGATCGGACTCGAATTTTACAGAATTTGTAACCTTCACTGTTCAAGGTCAACATAACCTGATCAACTATACCAGTTTCACTATTACGTAAAAATGTAGATGCATCCCTCTTTGTAAAGCGTTTGGTTGTGCCTTCAAGCTCATCATCGTTTTCTGGTAAAGTTATAGTTTTTCCAATAACCACATCATCCCCTGACACCCTAATGCCTGGGGCAATGATTCCATCATCATCCAATTTGTCATACAAAGCATTTCTCATGCCTTGGCATGTTTGTCTTGTTGGTTTTTCAAATTGTTCTTCTTGGTCACCTATTCTCTTGGATTCTGAATCTTTATATGATCGGTAGAATACAGATCTAAAAAAACCTCTTTCCACAGCCGATGCATTTAAGATGACACTATCTTCTTGATTGTAACCAGTGTAGCATAAAATAGCTACAATAGAATTGATACCTGCTGGCAGCTCTCTAAAACGCAGATACTCCATAGAACGGGTTGTAACCAGAGGTTTGTGAGGATAATAAAGTACATGAGCAAGAGTGTCCATTCTTACATGGAAATTGGTGATATAGACACCCATAGCTTGTTTACCCATAGCACTTTGATATGTGTTTCTGGGGCTTTGATTGTGATCAGGGAATGGAATAATAGAGGCACAAACACCCAAAATCATAGCTGGATGAATTTCACAATGGGTGTATGTTGTACAATATGCATATTCTTTAACTTGTCCTAAATCATCTGGACTCATAGCGATCATCACTGTCTCCTCCTCTAGTGTATCAATGTATTCAACAACACCACTAGCTACCAAATTCTGCCAACCGTAATTATTATAATCTCTTTCCTTTAATTGATCAATGTGTTTCTTTTTTAGCAGTAAAGCCCCATTCTCAACAATTAGTAGAGGACGACAAATCCTACCTGCATCTGTGTAAATCCTTATTTCTCTGTCTCGTATATCTCTAATCATACTGACTTCGGATACAATGATGTCCATTTGACGTCTCAGCTTTCTTAATGTGGCCATCAATTGTTCAGGATCTCTGTGTATACCAACCCAACAACCATTAACAAATATTTTTGTAGCGTCAGCTATAGCAGATGGTGCTATTTCTTCTAAGTTTTCCATAGACCACTCTTCCAAGAACTCTAATATAGGAGATGGCTGACTTCCTACAGAAATATAAGCCATTAAAGCCAAGTTCTTTACTAATCCGACAGCAGCTCCTTCTGGTGTTTCAGCAGGACATATCATACCCCATAAAGTATTGTGTAATTGCCGAGGTTTGGCTAATTTTCCATCACGACCAATTGGAGAGTTGACACGTCTTAAATGTGACAATGTGGAAGCAAAAGTTAGGCGATTCAATACTTGTGACACGCCAGCTCTAGCTTGGTGAGCCTTCTTTTGATCTCCCCAGTTTCCTGTAGCCAGTGAGTATCTTAAACCATCTGTGATTATTTTTGTTTTAATTGCCAACTCCAAATTGAAATCTTTACCCTTATCAATAAATTTCTGAGCATACATTCGAACTTCTTTCAAAAGATTTTTAAACAGTCCTCTAAACAGAAAAGCCAATAGTGGTCCTGCGAGATCTAATCTTTTGTTTCCATAGTGATCACGATCATCAAGTTCACGACGACCCAAAGCAGCCAACAGCAATCTATGCACCATATAACCTAAGAAATAAGCTTTTTTTGTCTCACAGTAATCAGACACACCAACATGGGGCAACATTTCTTTTTGTAAAATTTCTCTAGCATACTTTATACGTCTCTCTTTTGTAACACCAGGCCTTGCCCCACGGGCACCTATAAAACTCTGTGCTACATTTTGCTCTTGGATCACAAAGGCTTCATCTAAAGAAGGCTTCACCATTTCCATCATTTCTGGGTCATCAAAATCGTAAATTATGTGCTCTAAAATATCTCGATCAGCAACAAAACCCAAAGCACGGAATACAATCATAATTGGGATTTCTTGTTTAATATATGGTACAATAGCAACAATTCTTTGTCCAATTGCTGATTTTTTGATGCTCTGGCCACCCCTAGCCATCATATTAACCCACAAAGTAGATGTAGGCCTTGAACTATGTTCAAGACAAGAGCGAATTTCAGTTTTATAAGCATATTTACCATCTTTCATGCTAAACACATAAACTGTGTTAGTAGCCATTTTTTCTTGTGCAATTAACACCTTTTCTGAACCGTTAATAATAAAGTAACCACCAGGATCAAGTGGGCATTCATTCAATTCAGTAAGATCTCTGTCAGTTAGATTACTAAGAAGGCAGTAAGTAGACCTCAGCATAATAGGGATTTTTCCAATAAAAGTCTTTTGATGTTGAGTTTCAATAGGATCTTCATTTTCTTTTACAATCGTCTTTGTTATATCTACATACAACGGAGCCGAATAAGTCAAATTCCTCAAACGGGCTTCGTTGGGCATCATAGGTGATGGTGCACCATCTTTTTCCCAATGTGTAGGTTTTGAAAGATAAATCTGATCGAATTTTAGATGGTATTTCGGTGGAGTTTCAATTTCGCCTGTAGAGTGCTGTGCCTCAGCGTGTAGTTCTATGGGAGGGGAGTCTTCCACAATACGCTGTACAGACATCTGAATAAATTCATCAAAACTGTCCAATTGCTGTCTTACCAAGCCTTTTTCATCAAAGTAGGCGTTAATAACTATCCAACACGCCTCTTGCCATAGTTCTGAGGAAATTTCTTCAACCTCTTCCTCTTCGTACTGATCATCTTCGGTGTCATACATCTCTTAGTTTTTAGTTGATATCTGCTTTGTGTAAAAGTACACGATTTAAAATCACTTATTAGTAGTCGCAGTGTGCGTTAATCATTACCTTTTTGGAATTAAAACCTTCAGTACAAAAAAAAATTAACTGTTTCACTGTAACGCGTCGTGTCGCCGCCTCGAGTTGCTCAAAAACAAACGTCAAACGACAGTCGTGAGCATGTCGTGAGTCGACAGTCGCCAAATGTGAAATGACATTTGACATTATTATGTGCTACCACACTTTATTAAAAAAACGTGTTTTGGCGCTATCGTGAAAGAAGTACGTACGTAGACCACTACGTGCGTTTTCTAAATTTTTGTATTCTAAAGTTCTAAATATTCTCTTTGGAAGGATGTTTTGCAAAAGTACCTATAGTAAACATTTTATTTATGAAATAATTAAATTTCAAAAATATATCATGAGTATATTGATACTTTAACTTAATGTCGCAACAAAAACCAATCTAATTTTTATTTCTCACCAAGGAACAAAAATGCTACATCTTGAGCGTTAACTGTTGACATGAAAGAGAAATTTTAATTGGTGATGAATGATGATTCATCTGTTCACAAACTGTATGCCTAGTGTGAGTTTTTGAAATGATTTACTTTACTATTGTGTTTACGTTTAATGACCTAAATGTTTAGAGTTATTGTCAGCGCCTCTAGCAGATAGTCGAAACAAATAAATTCAAATATAAACAAAACAATTCCATACATTTGGATCGTAAAAACGCAAACGCGGTGGTACCTAAAGTAAATTCGTTCAAAACTCACACTCCAGACTCTGAACTTAGTTGAAATGCATTCTATTTTTTTCAAATAGGACAAAAACAAAAGAGATTTTAGCCAAGTCAGATATGTCCGGCCTTGTCAAATTGTAACACTTTTTTTTATCAATAATCAACGTTTCCCGAGTACCTACCTACATACTCAAATGTCTATATAAATGCAGAGTACAAACTCATCTAACAACATTAAAAGTGTTTTCTCTATTTTTATTACTTTCGTTGAAAGACGATAGCAATAAATTGAAATTCGTGTTTTTAGTGTTATATTTACTTGCTTATTCGTATATTAGTGTTATATTGAGTGTTTGTTATTCTTATATATTGAGTGATAAAATTAGTATCAATATATTATACAATACTTATGCTAGTATGATTAGTAGACAATGGTGAGTACTTTCTTACGAATTTACTAACTTATTTTAAATTATCGCTGTCTTCTTTCAGTGAAAGTAGGTACTACAAAGCGACAAAACACGTTGCGTGCTCTTATGTTACTTTGTACATGACATTTCTACCTACTTCTATTTAATTTTTCGGAAACCGTGAAAACTATATGTTGGGACTAATCTGACATGACGTTAAGTTTGTGTAACTTGTGTATATCTAAAATGTTCTATCTCTTTTGTTTTAGTTGCATTGAAAAAAGATAGCATACTTGAACTACTTACAGGTTTAAATCACAAAGTATATTGAACAATAGGTCTGTTTAGATGGTGCTCAGCAGAATTAAGTAAATCAAAGTAATAACTGAATAAACTGATCAACTGACAACTTAAAACAATCTATAGATAAAATTTAGTGTGTTTGTTTACGCAAAATAACCAATGTAAGAATTTACTTAATGTAGTGACACTATAGACCTCTAAGTCCTCCTATTCCTATGGATGACACAGGTAGTTCACATTTCATTTTCTTGCATAATATGACAGTTACCTAATTATCCACCATCATAGGCCACATAAGGAATCATTACACCAATGAGTAGGTAGTAAGAAAGATGCCTGGAAATAAAGGGCATTTCGTCTGTTTTAAATTTTGACCATGGTTTTGACGAATTCAAGACTGGTCAAGACTCAAGCACTCCAGTAATTTACCTACGATGTTAGGAATAGATAGGCTTGTACCTACTCTTTGGACTCAAGTGAAAAAATAATATTTTATACTCTATAACAACAGCAAGTGAGCCGAATTGACAATTAAAATTAATTTATCTATAGTCTATGTCCTACTATCATGTCAATTTTGTTTTTTTTCTTGATCTCATGTTGTTTAATTTTTTTTTCAGATTAAAAACATGATTCACTTTATGTTTTCTGAGTAGTTTTTTTATTATATCATAGTTGTAAATTACTATTATTGTTTTATTAATATTTAAATAATTATGGATCCATCAAGAAAAAGCAACTCGGATGATCAACGCATACTGGGTTTGCAAGATTTGAAAATATCTAACAAAGACGAAAATGATACTGGGCAAGCGCAGATCGCTGTAACTTCTAATGTAAGTGCTCAAGCGAAATCCAGACCCGTAGGAGCTATTGAAAGTTTTACTTTAGATAACGCGCACGGTACCCGTCAAGATTATAGTTTTTACGAACGGACTAACGTAATAGCCGCCTCGAAGTTTGCAACTCCTAAACGAGTGGAAACGATAGCCTCAATCAATAAACGTGATATAAACACTGCAGCTTTACCATCTAGTCCAACTCGTTCCATCGATTCTATATCACAGAGATCTCTTAGTTATCAAACAGAGGATTTGTATGAAGTACCGGGACATGCAGCTCTGCAGTTTTCCCCTCCAGTTTATGAAAACATAGACTACTACGGTGAACAGCAATCTCCACAACCTCCGTTTTATCACCAATTATACCAGCAAAGCGGTCCTCAAGTGGCTGCTGAAGGATATTACGATACACGATATAGCAAGGCTCAACCACAAGTTCCAGTAAATTCTAAATTGAATCCAATAGTGTACGAAAATATGCATTGCTCGGAAAACGAAAAAAATACTGATTATAAAGTACAGCCTCAAGACCAGCACTTTGTTCAACAAAGCTCTGCCCCTGGACCACAGGTACCTAATACTAACATAAACAAAAATATCTTCCATAAAATATTTAATGATAAAGTTAAAGTAGAAAAAATGCCACCACCCCCTCCTTACACTTCTAAAGAGAATCCTAGTAGTGATTATACTGTTATGAAATCTGCACCTCCGAAGTATACAGATGTTACAGCATTGTTAAAAAAAGATAGCTCTTTAAGTTTTGACAATAAGGTGGTTACTGTACCTTCCACTGCAATTTATGCTTCTATAGCTCCAAGTGCTCAAAGACCAAAAGCCAACATTGCTACAGAAGTACAAGAAGGTGTTCCTCCACCCAAGTTCTTTCATCCAAGGCCGACTGTTGGTAATGGGCTAAGTAAGGTCAAGCCCCAAGTAAATGGATCTTATACATCAAAACTTCCAAATAGAATGCAAATAGTTGAAGATGTTAATGGTTCAGATTATGTATGTATGACAGGAGGATCACCAGCTACTGCTTTACCTGCTGTCAGCAAAGATAATGTATCAATAGCATCAGAATCAATTACGTCTCGTAACCTTGGGTCTGGATTAAACTCGTTGTGCTCACCTGTGCAGTCTCCAGCACCTAGCCCTACACCGAGTTCTGTATCACAATTGTCTGGTGGCTCTAGAGGGTCGGGAGGTAGAGGTAAAAGCTTGCTACCATATAGTATAACACCTCCTCGCCCTCCTGGCCCAAGTGAAGCTCAGAGGAAAATAGAGGAACTTACACGTCAGTTGGAGGAAGAAATGGAAAGACAAGATGAGGAAGGCGAATATTTTGGTAAGTACCAATAGGTACTTAATATCAA
>NJDC01000049.1:364720-381471 GCA_002245475.1 Calephelis virginiensis | reverse complement strand
TTATATCATATAAGGTTAAATAAGTTTATCCAAAGACTTTTTTGTTACAGTATTCTGGATTCCAACAAACAGCAGAAAAATGTGCTATATGTGGGCATCTTATTATGGAAATGGTAATAGAAATATTGTATGATATAATAATATTTTAAATTAAATTAAAATTGTCACATAATAGAAATTGTCTAAGCTGGAATGATGCGTCCTACTACTTAATTTGAGTTTATGTATGTAGATGTTAGACTCAGATAAGATATCTTTGAGTGAGTGTATTTTTTTTTGAGAATTGCAATTTGCACTTAAGTATAGCATTGCATACTGATTGGTCATTTGGCCATATGATTGCATTTTGGGAGTAACAATGCTCTTTGTTAGTTTGTTGTCTTGGTCACATGATCATACTTACAATGTTAGAGGAATGCTGTGATATTGTGTTCTCAAGCTCAGAAAATTATTTACTAGTTGAACAACAAAATTGGAGAAATCCATTGAAATGTAACAGGCACCTAGCATGTTATTAATAAAAACGGGTTAATGCAGGAGTAAAATTAAGCTGATATTATGGTCTGTATCAATTTGTAATAATGACTATAACACCAGGTCGACCTTGGAGTACTTTAATCCATGCTTAATAAAGCGGCTACTGCCCAATCAAGGCGGTATTTTTATGTGTGTTGCATACATATTATAAGTATACTGATGCGTAAATTTACGCCTCTGTGGTCTAGGGATCTGGCGTCGGAGTTGACTTCTTGAGGCCCCGAGTCAGAGAAAAAAATTTGAAAATCTATATTTTCAGTTTTCTAATAAAAATAACTTGCCCGAGATAGGGATATGTGCACGGTTGGCGATAGGGCTTGTCACCTATCACATTGTGTGGTCACAAAAAGTTCATCATTCTTTGACAAAATGTATGGAAAACCAAACTACTTTTTTCGCTATTTTCTAAAAGTTGTAGAACAAAATCTGATGTACTAAAGCCGCCCTAGAAAGGTTATGCGTTAGTTACCTGTGACCCTGTATATATGTAATTATATAACTTTACACTAATTTCATGTATTTTATTTTAGATTTTACAAGCAATGGGGAAGTCTTACCATCCAGGATGTTTCCGTTGCTGTGTCTGCAATGAATGTCTGGATGGTGTTCCCTTCACTGTGGATGTGGACAACAAAATATACTGTGTGAATGACTACCACCGCATGTTCGCGCCGAAATGCGCGAGTTGTGGCAAAGGTAAACATTTTGTACCTGTTGAGAAGTAAGTCCCTCCGAAAAGGAAACACATGGATGTTACTTGTGACTCGCTATTTTCTGTGGCCACATCTGCAAGATCGAGCAAGCTAACTTCAAGCTTGAACTCGATGATGACAAGCGCTGATGTTGTGGCGGCAGGAATAACCATTAGATATTTACCGCTGAATGTTGTTTTTTTTTTCATAGAAATCTATGATAAAAATACCGTTTTTTGTTATGATATGAAATACTAAAACTATGGCTCTTAAGTCTGATTTACCAAACTTACTTGGTGGACCGGTGATGGCGATGACTAGAAAAAGTCTTAGGTTCGATTTCCGGATCGGGCAATTAAAAATGTGTTTTATCAATCTTATTTATATAACTCGATCCCCATTTCCATTGGTCATTACGTCACACCTAATATTCATAGTTAGGATAGGGCAATGGTTGTCAGCTAGTTTTGTTATAAAAACAATGTTGTGTGAGATTGGCTAAAAGCCTGGTGGTCTATAGGTTTTGACTCTATCACATTATGGGACTCAGTAGTAACTTTGTTTAATCATGATTTGGTTGTCTCTCTGCCTACCTTTAGTCTAGGAGAATGAAGAGACTTAATAGTTCATATCTTTATATATTCTTGTTGCAGGAATAACACCTGTTGAAGGTACAGATGAGACCGTACGAGTTGTGTCTATGGACCGAGACTTCCATGTGGACTGTTACATGTGTTGCGTGTGCGGGATGCAACTAACAGATGAACCGGACAAACGCTGCTATCCATTAGCTGGTATTTTTTTTACTAATAACACAATAAACTGTTACTCGTTTTATTTAAGCAATGATATTTCTCCTATCAAACATTCTCACAGCCAACTTGTCCAACAATTACACAACACACTGCGGAACCCGAACAACTCATGCTTGAGATAATTTTTTTAATTAAAAATAAATTCAGACAGTAAAATAACCTATAACCTTAGTCTTATTCGTCAGCGCGAGACAATAATTACGTGTTCGATGTCTTATATGTTTTTTGGTTGGCAACGCTTCATTACCACCTTTGGTGTCTCTAAGCGCCGTAAATTTCTTACCACCAGGAAATCCATCGGTTTGTTTGCCTTCCAATATCACAAAAAAAGAAAACGACGAGTGGTCGGCATTTGGTGATATTGTTTTCGCATTCTTATTCAAACTGGACAATTATACATTTTTTGGTAATATAAAGCCTCATTCTCTACACTTGCTCGATTTTAGCGTAAAAACCTGACAGTTTCATTACTCGCTAGCAGAATATTTTTTAGTCTGTTCCAAATGCGTAGAAAAAAACAAATTATGAACATTTATTGAACCACTTTAAAAATGGGAAGTATTATATTTTTTTATTCATTTAGAGACAGAGCTCACGGAGCGATTTTTACCCGTGCCCGCGGCGGTTGCGGTTCTGCGACTTTATTTCAAAACTCTCGAGACCGGTAATTTTTGAGGTCCCGCAGCCGCCGCGGTTTAAATTATCGCCCGCAAACTTGGCGGTTGATGATCGCACGACCGGCGGTTGCAGTTAAATAATCAGTACAAATAGTATTGTAGTACAAATAGCGATTACAACCCGCGACGCAAGGCGAGAGATCGCCGCCCGCACGATCTACGGGCAGACGACCGCTGCCGCGGGAACCGCAAACAACCGCAGGCGCTGCGGGTGAAAATCGCGTCGTGAAATGTGATCTTACTTTTTACGGAATCTATATTTTACGGAATCTGCGGGCCCGCAACCGCCGCGGTTCTTAGTCTTAAGGTTTAACTTGCATTAATTATGGGAAATTCCGATTCCTACAAATATAATCTGATTTATGAAAAAGTATGATTAATCATGATAAAACCTTGATAACGTAAAATTGAGCAGTGTGGTAGTTTAAAGGTTAGTTAGTAAAGTATTTGCTCACTATTCATTTAAGGAGCCTATAATTAATATTTTTATAAGAGGGACTGTTGACTTTTTAAATGGAAGATGAGTTGTTTGCTCTTATAACATGCTATTATACAGGCTAACATGGTATAGGCTTAAATGGTAATGCATTTCAAATATTATTGCCAAATTGTAATATTTACTTTTATAAATATTTATTTAAAACAGTCCTCGAAAATACTTTATTTGTCACGGTAAGTTGTACTTAATACGAGTCATGTTGTCACCAGCCTGCAAATGCGACTGCGGTCAGTGGGAACCAGTTTTATGCTCAGTTTACGTTAATACCATGCGCCTTCTATTTTGCGACTGATAAAAATCGGAAATTTTCACAAAATTTGGCTGGTGCTTTAGATGTGGGTTACATCATGTATATGCTTTTAATTATTCTAGCAAAAGCACAGACAACTAGCAATAATATATGTGTTTGGTTGTTCCAGGTAAATTAATGTGCCGCGCGTGCCACCTAGCGACAATTGGCGCAACTAGTGGACCTGGGATGTCGCCCACCCCACATCTCTCCCCCGCATCCTATCAGTACATGGGATAGACATCACACTCCAACTGTCTGTTGTATCATATTTGTTAATGGCATTGTTTTTCTAATAGTTTTTGGTGTAAAATACATATGTCGCAGGGTAATTTAAAATATTGGACATTTTGCAAAAAAAACTCGAAATATTGCAAAAACATGACAAAAATGAGATTTTTTCATTTTCAAATATGCCTTGTGATTGAATAACTTGAGATTTAAATTAAGATAAAGTAATTAATTTGGTGTTATAATAAGTACCGGTTGTTATTGACCTAACAGTAACAGCTGTTTAAATATCATTTAAACAAGCAAATATGTAATAAAAATACAAATAATATTTAAAGAAGTATATACATAAAGAATTTAAATAGCCAGACAGGTCCATTGCTGTTCTATTTCCAATCGACGCAACCAGGACGATTGGAATATTACTTTTTTGTGTTTTTGCAGTAACATTTGTTTGCAAAATCACTAATCTCGTAAAGACTCATACAACAGTCTGATATTAATGAAAGCTCTCAAAGATATTCTTTGACAGATACAATACACGACTAACCAATCAATGCATTGGTACAAACATACACAAATAATCCTTTCATTTTCACATGCAATTTTCAGACTACATTATTTTTTTATTTGTCTTTAATTCTTTTGTGTTGATTTAAAAAAAATAGACATTATGTGTGCAAGGGTCGTGTGTGTGAATGAGCACTTAAGTTAAAGCAAATGACAGCGAATGTTAGTGCTCAAGATGTATCAAACAAACTATAATTCAATGGACAGACTGTTTATGGTTAGAGGAGATATATATGTTGATGGTGTGTCCTTTGCATTAAGCGTAGCTGTTTCAAAATAGAACAAAATAGTTGTATGTGAAATAAATAGCTTTAATATAGGTATCTATGGTATAAGAAGGTTCAAATAGATGAATTTGAATTTATTGCATTTTTGAATGTTTTAACTAATTTTAATGTGGTGCATAAGTTATTATTTAAGTATGGTTATGTCTGGGAATTAATGTTGTAGTTTTAGGTGAATGTGCAAGCATGTCAGTGGAAAAGTTACAAACATTATATAAGCCACATTGAAGAGCCAATAATTGTTTGCCTACAAAGCTTGTGATATAATATTATTTGGAATGCTTAGTTGTAAACTTTGTAACATTTCAACATATTAGAATAAATATAGGGATGAAATTAATAAAATTACCTCAGCTTTATGAACTTGTAAGTTTATTGCCATAATACTGGGAGATGTTTTAAATATTGTATTTTAAACACGATTTATTTGCATTTATTATAATTTTACTGTGACAGCATATACTACATATATAATATTCCAACATAAAGTTCATATCGTACCAATATTTTATGTACAATTGCCTTTTAAAACTAGTGGAAATGTTTATAGCACCATTATGACATTCCAGCTGTGCTGTCTCAATAGGTACTTAAAGTAATTGTTTTATTTGTAAATTTTGATGACAATGTATGTGATTTATTCAACTGTTCTACTTTATTGAATAAAGAATTTGTAAAATAATACTTTTTACATTTATATAATATATACAGCAATAAAGAATATTAAATAAAATTCTACAATTTGCTTTTTAAATTACATTTAAAAAATATCCAGTGAGCATTTGTCTAACTATGAATATATTGCCTTACATCTTCTTCATCTTGTCTTTTATATTTCGCATTTCTGTCTTATACCTTCTCATTTCGTCCATCATTTGTGTGCCCTTTTCTTTTATTTGTGTTCCCTTCTCTTTTATTTGAATCTGATAGTGTTGTTTGCTTTCATTAAACTTGTCCTGGATGTTATCTTTTTTTTCTTGGAGCATTTCTTTAATTCTTTCCCTTGAAGGAACAGGTTTTATCCAACCAATACCTGTTAACTTTTTAATCGCGTAAGTAGTGCCACCTGTGTACGTTAAATTGATTTAAATGAATGGAAATGGGATGGAATTGGAACAAGAAATGAATCTCAATGGAGAGTAAAATTTTAGTCACAGATACTAATTATACTATGATTACATTTTCTATGTATCATTTAAATATGCCACTCAGGCCTCTTTCACATCATCCCCAACACAATTTTTAAATTTCTTCAGTTTATATTGTAAACAATTTTTTTTTTAATTTAAGACTTGGTAGCTATGACTACTATTATAGAGACAATTGGCATCAGTAGGATTGGCAATGAAATGAAAATTATTTTCTGTTCATATTTGGCTGTTTGCCAACATGTATATACATATTATTATACAAGTATTTACTTATTGTTTTAAGATTAGTTTCCCTATGTTTAGGTGTTTTTGAGATTTTAGCTGTACTTGGAACTGACTAACTCCTTATTATTTCATCTTTTGGAATTTAGACATTTCAATTATCAAAAACCATTTAAAAACTCAAGTTTAGTAATGTTTATAACAATGTTAAGATATCATGTGCCCATGATAAGTCAAAATTATTTGACAAATTACTAAAATCACATTCATGTGAAAGGATGGAACAATTTTACCAAATTACATATTTTTTCTATGATGTCAGTGTTAGGTTGCCATGTTTGGTTTGAAAGCAGAGCAACTTTTCTCGAGAGGATTTTATATTTGTGAGGATATTTTAGCCACTATAAGGACTAGTAATAAACCACAAGTAGCACTGTCACTAGTTTTCTTTTATCACCAATTGAAGATTTATTTAACATGGCAAAAAAATATTGATAAGTTTATGGTGGTTATATACCTCGCGCTTCAGTGGTTTAGCAGTCCGATGTTGGACTTAACTTCTTAAGGTCCCGTGTTTGATTCACGATTTGGGCAACAAAAAATTTTTGGAAATTGTATATTGTACTGGGCAATTTTTCTAATAAAAATATTGCTGCCCGGTTGGCCATAGGCTTGCCACCAATCACATTCTGAGATTTAGTGTCTTTGGCTAGTTGTGGTTGTTTCGGCTAGTTGTGCTTTAGCCTACTTGGGGTTATGGGTATGAAGATACTTTTTTTTGGCAGTTAGATATCTCACTGCCTTAGCTTTCAAACTGTAACAAAAGCAGGCATTGACTCCCACACAGCAAAATGTAGTTACATTAATAATTTTTAATAATTACCAACAGTAACGGCATACCGAAGAGGGGTGACAAGCTTATAACAAGCAAATGCTAATGCAAAATATCCCGCAGTGGACTCTCGAAGAGGTGTCAATAATTGTTCACTAACACCAATAGATTGCATTATACTAATAATATCAACACCACTGAAAATAAAATCTGTATCAGTTGTTACTCAAGGTGTGAAAAACTGAGTGTGTTCCTGGTTTAACAGAAACAACTATTCCCATTGAATAGTTAAATCTTTGTCATATTTATAATAGTTAAATCTCTTCTGACTGCTTCATTGGTTTACATTAACCAACTTCGACTCTCGGGTTATCTTCCCGACGAGGGCAGGCATATGTGTGATGAACATTTAGATGTCTGCATTTCCTGGTCTGGATGTTTATTAAATTTATTCTGGTATCTATGTAAGTATTTCTATGTATTAGAATCGTTGACTAACACCCAAAACACAAGCATATTATTTGCTTACTTTTGGGGTTAGATTCAATTTATAATTATCTTTTGTTACTCTGGTACTCATATTATTAGTTTAATAAATAGGAATAACTATATAATATTTATGATAGTTTCTATTAATGTCTTGTTCTAGGTATTGTGGGTATGATGAAAAATAATTTATTAATTGCAACCTAAAAGAACTGGGTTTAATCAAATCTACAAAAATAAAAATCTATTGAGCTTATGGTCTAGAATTTAGTACACTTAATTACCAGTATAGACACTGTTAAGTTTCATATAAATGACTAGTGAAATTTAGTGCTATAATTTATACTAAGGGCCCTGAAGGAGAAATAGCAAACTTTAACACTGTTAAAAAATTTCTGAACTTTAAGATTTAATAATAAATGAAACTCAAAAGTTCAAATAATTTATTGAAACTTTAAGATGAATAATGGATAGTTTCTTAATTTCTATAATACACAACATTCCAGTAAGTGGTCTTGTTAGATAGTCTATTAACATGAAGCAAGAGATAAAAATAACCATACCCACACACCATAGAGACAGCAGGACATACTTTATAATAAGGATAAAAATACCTTCTGACACAGTAGTAGAAACCTCCAAACCATATTGCAGAAGTCGTCATATGAACTGGTAATAAGACATACCAATAATCTTTATACATTTGCTTAAATCTTTGAACTAGGCCCAGTTTCTTTGGAGGTTCGTTTTGCGGGGGTCCATTCGTACAAGTTTGTGTCGAACAGGATCTTGGTGATACACAAGGAGTTCTCGCTACATTCTTCGTAAAAGGTAGAGTTTTGCAAATAATGTTTCTATTTGAAACGCTGCATACTAATCGTACTTGATTGTTGTTCTTGCAACTCCATTTTACCGGTTTCGTCACATTTTCGAAGTAATGAATATTTCGATTTATAACTCTATAAACTAGGGCCATTTTATTTTAACTCGTTGTTATTAAAATGTAAAACTTTAAAACACATTTTTATTTAATTTGCACTTACTAAAAAACCTTCTTATTTTTCAAAATGACATTATTTTGTAGAGAAAATTCTTCAAGCGCACAGCTGACATTTGACAATTGACAAATCACAAATGAGTGACATAGTGATGTGCCGACTCGGGTTAAATTTAACTCGAGTCAAGTCGAGTTAAAATTTCAGTAACTCGAATTGAACTCGAGTTAACTCGATTTTATTAGAATGACGTTCAATCATGTTTTTCTTTATTTTGGTTAGTTTTAAAAACTCGTTTGTTTCTTAACGAATCAAATGCTATAGAAAAATGTTTTCTAAAATGAATATAAATACTACAACAACCCTAACCTCGCTACTCTGCCTCCGTTTCATGGTGGCGGAGTTGTTTTAAAGTTATATTTCTTTATGCGCGTTATAAAAAAAGACAGGCCAAGTGCGAGTTGGACTCGCGCATGAAGGGTTCCGTACTAAAATCTATATTAGAAAATCACATTTGATGTATAGGAGCCCCTCTTTAATATGTACTTTATTGTTATTTAATTATTTATTTCGAAAGGTAATATACAAGAAAACAGTATTTGAAAATTTGAAGCGTCTACCTGTTACCTTTTTTAATATTGAACAAAAATCCGAAAAAACACGTTTATTGTATAGGGTATATATATATTTAAAATTTTTAATACTTGGCGTTATAGCAGCAACAGAAATAATACATTTATTAAAAAAATCAGCTTTCTAGCTATTACGGTTTATGAGATACAGCCTGGAGACAGACAGACAGCGGAGGCTTAGTAATGGGGTTTCGTTTTTACCCTTGGGGTACGGAACCCTAAAAAGGCTTTTAAGATCCATCACACAAAAGTTACAATTAATCAATCATTAATTTGCGTAAAATGTGGTACAAGTATCATTGCTGGTTTATATTTCATTATTTGCTAATAGTTCTTCACATTTTGGTCAATAATTCGACATGCAAAATAAGTTAAAATATGAAATAAGATTACAATCATTTAAATAATCAAAAAACAATTTGGATTTAAAAATATATTTCGACTCCATCTCCTGTATCTGTTTAAATATCTATAAAAATAAAACTAATTAAATAAAACAATGTTGATAGCAAAATCTTTTTAAGCCCCGGTTAGTTTTCACGTGATGCCTTAACATACAGACAGACAGACAAAAATGTTTTAGTCACATATTTGCTTTTGTTATCGATCCAGTAACACGATTGCTGCCTGCTATTTATTTTTTTAATTTTTTCATTGTACAGAATTGACCCTTCTACAGATTTATTATATGTATAGATTTGGCAGACGTTACAATATGAAATTGCAGTGAAAAGCAAAATTTTAAGATACGCGCTTACAGATAGTAAGATGCGCCAGCATCACACGTGATTTAGTTATATACAAGTGCGATTCATATATTTTTCGTTACAGATATTTTCAAGTAGGTATAACTCACGCACATACATAAATATACGCACGTATTTTTATTAAAATTGACCTCAAAACCATTAATTTATATGTTTTATTTAATTTTGACATTTGTAATGGGTATTTATATTTATTTAAAAAAATTACATCAATTCCCAATAACGCTATTTATATTTAGCATTGTTAACAAAAAAAATATCAGTCAAACTTGATAAAGTTGAAGTATGAAATGCTAATAATTATCATACAGTTATCACAAAATATGTTTTAGGTATTTCAAATCGAGTCATAGATAAATCAACTCGACTTGACTCGAGTTAGCAAATCGAGTTGACACATCACTAGAGTGACATGATAGTGGAGTTTTGGCGCCATCGTGAATGAAGATGGTGGTATTTGTTTCACAATTATTGAATTTAGTGTAAAATATGAGTAAAATTGTTTAATTTAGGTGGGAATTAGTTTGATTTTGTTCAGTGAAAGTGCACTAATGAAATAATCCTGAAGAAATTAGTGTATCGTGAAATACCTCGCTGCCGCCAAATCTCGTAAACGAGCTTGTGTAACGAAACCACTGCTTTACTCAAGACCCAGACAAGACTGTGTAAATAGTGAGTAATGACTGAAATAAAGAACTAATACGGAAGACATAAATTGAAAATTTATAACAAGAAAAAGATTTATTAATACGGAAGACGTGGCTGTATGGACACAGATCCTTTGCCTTTCCCCGACATCCCAGTCGGAAAGGAAAGGAAAATTAAAAAAAAATTAGACATGATAGTGGACATGATGATGTCAAAACTTCTTTACGATGTTCACAGCGACAAAAATAATATTGCTTTAATGTAAAATGGGGGAATAGGTATCGCTGAATAGAGATGAAACACGTTTTAATAATAAAAAACAATTATTATTATATATTATTTTTCTGACGATGCTTTATCTCCTGATGAATTATTATTATTATCTATTGTTCTCCTGATGATGCTTCAGTTACGAAGCAAAATGTACGTCGAGTTTTTAGTAGTGTGTGTATTGTTGGTGCTTATAAAACAGTTTTATTGTTGTATGTTGTGTGGAGCTGGATATATTTGGGAGTTTTAGCTTCCGGTAAGTCCAACTCATTCATAGCACACTATTTTGCCTGTTTTGTTACGCCATAATACGTATAAATTGTTTGGCGGGAAATTGCAAATTAAACAATTTTATTTGGATTTATCTAGGTGACTGTTTTTATACTAACGGCCAAACATAATAATGTAAGTATCTACTGTAAAAAATAGGCTTGTTATACTTTTGCTGTTAATAATAGACGATGATGCCAGTTTAATGACATTTTTGCAATTAGGTATGTTTGTTTAAAAGAAGTCAAATATAAGAAAATATTTTTTATTAATTAGGTAATGCTTAAAAAAATTAAATTCCGAATATAAAATTATATTGGCAATGTCTTTTTATCAAATACCAACTAAATTTAAAATTTACTCATAATTATATTGTATTCTGGTACCTACATAAGAACAAAATAGCTTGGCTAAGAAGTTTGCATTAACAAAATCCTCTCGTCTGAGTTAGCACATTCCTTGGTTATCTAGCCTGCGTGTCTTTCATCCACTTGCGTCATTCACCAATCACAATTATAGTGTTTGACCTGTGGTGTTTGACTTTTGTTTTAGCTTCAACACAGTTGTCAAAGACTATAGTCAACTGGCAGTAGTTTATCAAAGTTTTTTTCTTTGTTTTGTCTACATGACAGTATAGAGTTAATTTTTTTTAAAACCATAACTCGTGCGTTGTTTACGTGGAAAATATTTCTGTTAAATACAAAAACAATACAATTTCAGTTGATAATTATTCATACAACGACTTTGATCTCCATATTGATTGAGACGGCTTACACTGCCTACCAGAGACCAATCTTGATTATATTTACGTAATGTTCCTTCAAATGTTCCATGACCGGGCGTTGTTTTAACCACAACCATATATTCTTGCCATCCAGCCTCTCCTTTTTCAGGCGATCCGACTTCCATTTCATTCACCTCTATTATCTCAGTAAGCCTTAAATGAGCGCACTCTTTATGATTTTTTATCAATGTGTTCATTTTCCTTACTAATTGCCACGCAGTTTCAATTGCTTCTGTAGTACTTATATCTATTTTCCGACTTCGATGACATGTACACCAGTGATCATCTATATGAGCAGCCACACATGTTCTATTCCTAGGTATAGGCAAAAATAAACTGATTCCTCTTTGATGAGAGTATGATTCCATTTTCCTCTTCTGAATCTCATCATTTTCAAGCGCTTTCATGTCCAGTAAATCAATCAAAGTTGAATGTATATCAAACGGTGTAGTAAGCTCTTTTCTATTTGATTTTAAATTGTTGTAAGCCTCGTTGTACTTTTCTCGAAAACTATCTGGCAGCAGGATGTACATAAGAGGCAGTCGTTCTTCCAATCTTCCTTGTTTAGTTGATCTTATATCTCCCCATCTTATTCCATGATCACTGACTAGCATTACTATTGTGTTAGTAAGAAATTGACTTTTTTCTAGATATTTAAAGAAAAGTTCATAACTATCATCCATTAACATCGGATAATTTAAATAATCGTGGCTCATTGTTACTTCCCAAAAAAATCCGAATAATTTCCTCGGTTGCAAAGTTTCAAATAGATCTTTGACATAATCAAGTAAAACTTTATAAAAATATTTTTCATTCATGCACAAATATGAATTCCAATCTTTATTATTGCCAACGTTCGATTCAGCTTCTTGTATAAAATTATGTATATAATAATCAGTGGGGCTTCGCAAAAATCCAGGTTTCACGTAATTAAATGTACCGAGACTTGAACTGTCTTCACCGAATGCAGTTTGATATCCTGCATCCTTAAACCAATCCCAAATAATTGGACAATTGTCGAAAAAAGATTTTTCCTTTGGCATACACGTCGTCTTCAGTTCCTTTTCTGAAATGCCCATTAGCATTGGCACAAGATTAGGAAAAGTGTTGTCTCCAACTTTATTGTAACCTAGAAGTTCAATCGCTCCCTTACTTTCAAAGTACGCTAAAGTCTTAGGCATAGTCCTATGAAAGTTTAGCCTCGACACAGCATCGATACCTAAAATGATTACATTGTATGCTGTCTTATTACTAAATTCATTTGAATCCTCAATGTCTTTTTCAAGAGCAAACAAGAAATATTGCTGATATACTAAATTATCATCAACATTACAAACAATCCTTACAAATTCATCTATTGCTTTAACGTAAAGTTCAAATGGATCACATTTTTTATATTTGATTCGTTCGTCGTTATTTGTCGATCTGATATCTTCTATGGATACCGGTCGATAAAATGGCTGATAACAGCAAGAAAAATTATCCTCGGTCGATATGTTATAATATTCCTTATTATATTCATTTATCCATAAATGAGTTCTGTTATTGCCAACAAGTGATAAACTGACATTGCCACACATTTCTTTTTTGCTGGGATGTTGGACGAACTTCTCGATGGCAGAGCTCATTGGTCTTAAAGCTGGTATACTACATCCTTCTGTTCTTACAGTGAATCCTTCTTCAGATTTACCAAGATTGGTTTGGTACTCGATGTCATTCCATGGCGAAAGTATACTTTTACTCTTCAGGACAATTTCTGAGATGTTGCTGATAGATAATATGCAGTAACTTATGCTTATTGCGACTGCGCATGAGAAAAGCCAGCGCAGGCGCAAAGTCATTGAGCCTGTCTTAGAGCTGGTTCGTTCTGTAGCCCGACGCATACTGAAAAAATAAAGAATGGTGTCGCTTATCATATTTTTCAGGATAATGTAAAATATTGTTTGTTAAGCTCCATGCAATTGCATTGTTATTTTTACACGCTCTCAAATTAAGACATCGTTCTTAAATTTACATAATTTACATAAATAATGTCTCTTTTTTATTACTAACAGCTTGGTATAATAAAAATGATCCTTACCTCATGTGACAAAGTAAAGAAGGGGTCGAAGGTGAAAACATACTAAAATGGATATGTGCGAAGGATCTATTTACTCTTTCTTAAAAGGCGTTTTAGTTATAAAATCCTGGAAATACCTTCTTAGATAGATAATTTAATTCCTTAGCTCTCAAATAATAAAAGTTGAATTGCAGACCTAGGTATATTGATTCAATACAACATACATAAAGAACCACCCAATGCTAATAAGAAAAATTGGAGTTCTAAAAACGAACCGTGTGCAGTTCAATTGTGTAATTCTGATTGATTAACAAAAAATATACATTAGTGTTGTTTTATTGCTAACATTTTGGAATTGGGTTGTGACAAAAAATCTGTTTAGTAAAAAAATAACACACACGCACTCGCACTCGCACAAGCACACGCACCCGCACACGCACAGGCACACGCACACGCACACACATTCTGTCTATAATATTATAGCCAATATATTTTTAACATATTTTCTAATGTACTGAATTTATCGCCTATGTGGTCTAGCAGTCCGACGTCGGACTTCTTGAGGGTCCCGAGTTCGATTCCCGGTTTGGAAAATAAAATAGAAAATGTATATTTTCAACTTTCGATTAATAATAACGTTGCCTGGGATTAGACAGGTGCCCGATTAGAGATATGCTTGCCACCTATCACATTGTAGAACCTTGGTTGTGGCTCTGCCTACCTTTTTGGAGATATGGGGATACTTTTTATAATATACTTTTTCTTGTTAATAGTTCAAATTCGAGGTTATAACGAAATACGAGGGTGAATCCAAAAGTTCGTGGCCTTACCTGCATGGAGCTATGACATCTTTTTAAAATCTACCGTCATTTGTTAGGACCGCACCGCACTTTGGGGGAGTCTGCTCCATCGTATTCCAGTATCAAGAAGTGGGTAGCTGAGTTTAAGCGCGGTCGTGAGAGCATTAAAGATGATCTTAGGAGTGGAAGGCCTACATCCTCTACCACGAAAGAAAACATCGATAAAATTTGTGATCTCGTACAGGGTGACCGAAGTTTGACCATTGGTAAGGTAGCTGAGATAACAAACATTAGTTATGGCCGGGTGCAACACATAATAACGGAAGAGTTGGGGTTCCATAAGGTTTCTGCTCGCTGGGTCCCGAGGTTGCTTTCAGCTGAACAAAAACGAGTTCGATACACAACTGTTTGGAACTTTTTAGACTGATCCCGAGGACTTTTTGTCTAGATTTGTTACCGTGGATGAAAGCTGGGTTCACCACCATACTCCTGAATCAAAGCAACAATCCAAACAGTGGAAAAGATCAGACTCTCCTACACCGAAAAAGGCTAAGGTCGTTTTGTCGACTAACAAAATCATGGCTTCTGTTTTTTGGGATGCGAAGGGCATTATTTTTATAGATTATTTACCGAAAGGTCAAACTATAAACTCTAATTATTATTGTAACCTTTTACGAAGACTCCGGGAAGAAATAAAAGAAAAAAGGCCGGGAATGTTGCATAAGAAAGTTTTGTTTCATCAAGACAATGCAAATGTTCACACTTCGGTTGAAACAATGTCTGTAATCCATGATTGTGGCCACGAATTGCTGCCCCACCCACCTTATTCGCCGGATTTAGCCCCTCGGATTATCATTTATTTCCAAATTTAAAAAAACACATGGTTGGCTCGAAATTTTCGACCAAAGATGAGGTGATAGTCACAGTAAGCGAATATTTCGCCGACCTTCCGGAATCTTTTTTTTTTCGAGGGGATAAACAAGTTGCAGGTCAGGTGGAAGAAGTGTGTTGAGCTAGATGGAGACTATGTCGAAAAATAAAAATAAATTTAGACCCACTTTTCTTTCATTTTCTTGGTCGGGCTAAGAACTTTTGGATCCACCCTCGTAACATGTAATAATTAAAAACAATTTTGCATGCCAAATGGTTGGTATAGAGGACCCTAAATAGATATAAGATTGCAAATGTATGTTTATTGTATATCTACCCTACCAAAAGCAAATAAATATGATTGGCCTGAGATGCAGTAATCGAATAATATATAATTTAAGAAGTTAAATATTTGACGAGAAGTAGCGAATTAAGGGCTTGTACACAAAACTGCGGTGCAATGTCGCATCGCCGCGCCGATTGTTCCCGCATGTCACCCCCTCGTTTGTCCCCGCCGGTGACATGTGTGAATTTTTTTGGAAAAAAATCCCGCATGTCACTGGGGGGGGGGGACAAACCGGTGACAATCGGGATGGGATTTGATTCATGAAATTTTGTTTCCGCTAGTAGCGGCAATAATATTTATTTCATATCTTTAAGGGTTCTTTTTCAAATAATTAAATTTACATAAGGTTTGAAATTGTATATTTTAGAAAGTTTTTTTAAGTAACTTAAATAATTTTACTAATCTTTCCATCACAAATATTAACAATTTATTACACATTAAAAAAAAGTTAATTACACATTAATTAATATAAATTTATTACCGAATATTAAAATTCTCATCCTTTATTGTTTAAATTGCATTATATTTAAAATATAGAACATAGTAAGTTTCTTTGTTCTATTTGAATATAATTATCCTCGAAGGGCCTCGTCGATAGGTCAATCTATTTAGCCCAATTAATAGTAGTCTAGTCAATTAGGTAAATGAAATGGTAGTAGATACTTACAAAAGTAAGTATGTACTGAATTGAATTGTGTTGAATGTAGACTTATGTTTAAAACCCGTTGCTTTTTAAAATATAAAAAGTTGAAATTGATTGTTGATTCATTTTTAGCCAAAAAATTTTACTTTCGTAAATATGTAACTCCAAATAGTTCTTTTTCTATCTATAGTTCAAAAACAAATGTTCATTTCGATGCATGTATGTTATATATACATGCATATTAGTTTTCATGTTAATTTTTTGATTAGAGTGACCAAGGGGTGACATAGGGGAATTTGTTTTCTGAATTCCCGTTTGGACCCCCCCCGGTGACATGCGAGAAATATTTTTAGAAAAATTCCCGCTTGTCACCGGGGGGGGG
>NJDC01000049.1:344274-358720 GCA_002245475.1 Calephelis virginiensis | reverse complement strand
AAAAAAAATCGAATCGATAAGTTTCTCCCTTTTAGAATCGGTTAAAAATGAAATAACTTGTAGATTTTGTTTTTGTACATTGAAATAATATTATACATAATACATAATTTAATAAATACTTCAGCTCCTCGCATATTTAAGTCGAATTCTGGATTTACAAAAAAAGAGCATTTGACACGGATATTGCAATAACAGCTGATATTAATCTAATTAATTCATTACATTAATCCGCGTATTTTTGAAGTGAAAACTTCTTTATCGGCGTTGCGCACTTTTTTAGAATGGGTAAAAACTTCTAAACTCGTGTCAGGACACGTGACCTGATCGTAAAATCGTAAGACGGATGGAGAGTAAACAGCCGGCGCGGCGTAGGAGAGGAAGTATCCCCCTCTCTTTCTACGGCGCGGCGAAAATGTATGCCTGCGCCTGCTGTTTCGTTTAGATAATATTTAATTTATTTTGCAATAAATTTATATTGTATTCTACCACATAAATTATAGTACTTTCATACTGATAATTAAAGCAATTCTTGCAAAATTATTCCCTAACCATTCCAAAATATAAAAATTGCACAAAGTTAATATTCAAGTTTTCACTTTAGCCGGCTCTCCTTGAGTGCAACTTTTCATTTTTTTATCAATTTCAGGATGCTATGTTTCAGTATCATCAAGTTATTTAATATCATTAATAACAAATATTGCTCATTATTTTTTTTTTATCTTTTTGAAATCTCTCCATATATTATTCTGCAGTTAAGAAACCAAAAGTTGATTATAAAAGTGAATTCGCTCTCTCGCCTCTATTTTACTTTTTTTAGCTACATTAGTTAACATTTCAATTACTCATCACTAGTAAATTAATATTAAATTCGAAAGCGTTTATGGAAGCTTATTAAATCTGTAACTGCTAATCTACTAATAAATACATTACATAGTAGATAAAAAATAACGGTCTATGATTATCTACTTACCTACCTAATGTACCTATATCCATTACGTAGATTTAATAAATCTAAGGCTGAGCACAAATTCAAGTTACGACAGTTTTCAGACAAACGTTAGACTGTTTTGTCGTTAATGTGCGCTCTGGCGTAAATTTAGGAGGGTAGCCGACAATCATTAGGCACACTTGTCAGTACAGAACTCTCTCAGAACAAAATGTCTCATACCCAACAAAATTATCTTATACTAACAGCATTAGACAAATATGTCTATGAGACGTATTGTTCGAAGTATGCGCGTCCCTTTATTTTATAGTATTTTTGTATAATCAATAGTATTTTTGGGGTCTTTAACTTCTGGTAAATCCAATCCAATTATAGCACACTGTCTTTCCTTTTTTGACGCACTACAGTACGGGTACAATTTTTGGCGGGATATTGCAAATTAAATAATTTTATTTTAATTTTAGTATGAATTTCCCTAAATTAGAGCCTTCTTCTATCAATTAGCCTACAGACATCATAGATGTTACAGGAGAGTCGGTGACCTGTGGCCGGGATGTTGGGACAACTGACAAAAGACTTTGTGGCAGCAGAAATAGATAAGGAAGTGGATTCCTATCCGGGCAAGTCTCTACACAACACTCTACCAGTGGTATTGTTGGTGATGGCTTAATTTACTTATGCTCACCTCTTACGAGCTGGTACTGGTAGGGAGGCAGATGGTTTATTTTACTCAGTGGACCGCACGATGGAGCGTCTAAATACTGTCGTGACCACAACATCCACTCAGCCTAAAGTACCTATACGTTTTAGCACATAGTAAACACTGTTTCCCCTACAAAACACACACTAATTCTGCTTCTTAAATAAAGTATTTCTTCCTAAAAAACTAAAATTAAGTGCTATGCATTTTGCAAACAACTAGTTAGGCCGTTAAAAATTCTTACATTAAAAAAAAACAGCAAACTTAGTAAAATGTACTATCACAGATTTCTATATCATCTAGAAAACATTTTAGAAGGCAATCATCGGCAATAGCAATATAACTTCAGTTGATAGTCATGCATACAACGACTCTGTTCACCATACAAGTTCAGCCGGCTGACGGAACCAGCTAAGGACCAATTTTGATTATCGTTACGAAGAGTCGCCTCAAATACAGCATTTCCTGGAGCCGTACGTATCACCACTAGAAACTCTCGCCAACCTTCTTCATTATCATTTGGAGTCCCTGCTATCATTTCTGTAATATCAATCAGTTCCAATAGTGTGAGTCGAGCACATTCTTGATGTTTTGTCAACAAATTGTTTAAATGACGAAGCAAAAAGCCTGCAGCGTCATATGTTATCACACTGTTTGCAGACATCTTCTTTCCCTTAAGACATGTGCACCAATGATCATCGATTCCGGCAATCTTGCATGTACGGTTTGAAGGTATGGATAGAAACAAACTAACACTCCTATCATTTGCATAATGAGTGGAGCTTCTTATTTTAATATTTTCATCTGTAACAGACTTTACATTTACAAGGTCGTATAAGGTTGCATGAACGTCAAAGGGGGTTGTTAAGCGATGACTGTTAGATTTCAAATTCTCATATGCTAAAGAATAATTATTTTGAAATGATGGCGGTAGTAATATGTACATTAAAGGTAATCTTTCTTCCAGTCGTCCTTGTTTCGTAAATCGAATATCACCCCATCTCATTCCATGATCGCTTAGCATGATAAGAACAGTATCATTCAAATAACCTGATTCGTCAATTTTCTGCAAAAATGTTTCATACTTGTTATCCATAATCATAGGATAATTTAAATAGTCGTGACTCATAGTTACTTCCCAAAAAAATCCAAAAAGTTTAGTCGATTTCAACGTTATCGTTAGTTGTTCAATATAATCCAAAAGTACTTGATAAAAATACTTATTTCCCATACAAATGTATGAATTGAAATCTCTGTTGTTTCCAGAATGTAATTCCGCCTCATGTATGAATGTGTGTAAATAGTAATCTGTTGGTGTTCTACCAAAGCCTAGTTTTTCAAAATTAAAAGTGCCTAAGCTTGCACTATCTTCGCCAAGGGCAGTATAATAACCAGCATCTTTATACCAGTCCCAAATGAATGGACAATTGTCGAAAGTAACTCTTACATTCGGCCAACATGTTCTTTTCAAATCAGTGTCTCTGATGCCTAATAGCATCGGTATTAAGTTAGGGAAAGTATTGTCTCCCACTTTATTGTATCCGTAAAGTTCAACTGCGCCTTTCTTTTTCAAATATGACAAGGTTTTAGGCATTGTTCTATAGAAATTTAACCTTGATATGGCATCAATACCTACGACCAGAACATTATAGGCTGTTTTATTTAGCTCTATTTCAGTTGAACCTCCCTTGAGCGAGTTAAATGGCTTTTTAGGTGCAAAGAGAAAGAACTGTTCGTAAATAAGTTTTTCATTGTAATAGCAAGATACTCTTATAAATTCATCTTTAATTTCTATTATATCGGTGAATTCAATACAGTCTTCATATTTAACTCTATCGTCTATATCATTTGATGATATGTCATGTATTAATGAAGGTCGATAGAAGGATTTATAGCAACAATATATATTAGGGTCTTCTGGAAGATCATAATACTTAAGCTTGTCAATAATAATCCATATATGAGTTTCATTATTCTCAAGTAATGCAGATTTAGCTTGATGACATGGTTTTATATGTTTAGGTTTTTCGATAAACTTTTTTATAGTATGATCATATGGATTTAGACCTGGTATAGTGCAGCCATTTGTTTTAATTGTAAAGATATCATCTATGCTATAGTACTTTGGTTGTATGCTCCATGCATGAATAACATTACTATTAATGAAAAAAGCATCATAGTTCATCAAAAACAAGATGAAGCTAGCTCCAAATATCACAGCTATTAAAAATTTGTAACGAAAACGAAAATTTGAGGAAGAACTTCTTCTAATTGGAATTTGTGTTTGTACAACCATTCTGAAAAATCGAAAACATAATTAGGTTGAATTGGAAATTGATTAAATTAGTGAGTTAATTTTAAAGGTAAAGAACTTTGCGTACCTTGAGCATTTGGAATCATGTGTTATCTACGATTGAGAAAGGGATTTTATCCCTAAACCGGATATTTTTTTGCGCATAATCTTCGATTGTTCATATTCAGCACCTCGTCATACTATTTCATAAACATATTTCTTAAAATATTTTTTTCTTGCATGGTTGAAGAATTATCTGAAAAATATTCAATTTTAAGTAGGTAGTCCCTACGTACTATTTATTGCTATATCTATTACCGATAACATAAGTTTAATAAGCAAAGTTTTTTATTTGCTAACTTACGTATGAGTAGAAACAAATTTAATGTTTAAGATCATCATTTTTTTTTGTTATCGACAATATAATTCTTAAATTGTGAGGGTTCCGTAGTAAGTAAATATTTATTTATTTATGTTTTATTATGTGATAACAAAGCGAACAAGCACAGTGCTGTGCTGATAGATAAAGACATCCATGGCCTATAAACAACTTAAATAAGGGAACGTACCCATACTAAGTACGTGACCTATTTTTTAAGATTTTTCGACCCCTCCCTCACTGCGGTAACCACTCGTAGTATATGCAAAGACCCCTACCCCCCTTCAAGTTTTTACGTAGTAATTATTGTAAAGCGTAGACTCTGGTGTACTTGCTCGACAACTTCATTAAACTACAAAATGCCTGTGTCTGTTTTCAATCAGCTGACGTATCAATATATGTATTTACTTCAGCTCCATTATCTGCAAAATTGCGCGCCATATTTGAGTATAGTCCGAAATTTCTATTAGCAAAATCGACTACGTAACAAAAATCTGTCACCCCCTCCTCCCTCTCGGGACTGATCGTATTTAAAAAAATACCTCCCCCCTATAAGTGGGTTATGTAGTATTGGTACGTTCCGTAAGATGCGTCGCTGTCCTGTGCCCAGGGTTATGGCCCATTATGTGGAAAATAAACTCAATTTGTATTTCTAATGTTTTAATTATTCTCGTTGGTAAGATAAATAAAATGACAGAAATAAAAAACAACATAAATTTTGATAAGCTTACAAAAAAAAGAAATATCGATATATCGGTCTATTTCAACGATATATCAATATTTCCATATCGACTTTTCATTCGATATATATCGATATTTTAAAAAACTTTGCGTCCCTAGTTATGGGCGTAGCAAGTTACGGGCAAAGGGGGACAGCTAAATTGTTAAGCGAAAAAAAAATTAAATTGAAAGAAAAATTTCTTGTTGTTGTATTGTGTTTTAAATTTTTACCTCGCCTCTTCTTAATACTTTTGTGAGGTACTCTTATGAGGAAAACCTCGATTTAAAAAAATATAGTCCAGGATTTTCTTTGTCTGCCCGCCTCTGTACAGAATCCTGGCCACAACTTGCCCACGGTTTTACGCCAATTGTTTTTTTTTATGATATTGATAGGCAAACAAGCAGACAGATGTCCTGATGGTAAGAAATTCACGCCGCCTAGACACCAAAGGTGCCAACCTGAGGCCGGGATGTTAGGCCTCAAGCAAAAGTAAGTTTACCGGCTACCTTACCCTCCAGACCGGGACACGTCATGACGTTATGGCGGCAGGAATAGGTAAGGCGGTGGTACCAATCCGGATGAGTCGCTGCGAAACTCTACCACCTAGTAAAATTGTGTAAGCCTAGGTTAGCTGACCTACACTTCAGACTGGAATATGAAACTGTCATTATGGTGGCAGGAATAGGTAAGACGGTGGATAAGGATAAGCAATTTGTCCGGGTAAGGACCCGGACAAATTGCAGGTTGTGCAGCAAACCTTTAACCTACGCTCGCCTTTTACGAGCTGCTTTGCCGGAAAGCAGAGGGTTTATACTACGCAAAAGGCCGGAACCAACACATCGAAAAATGAAGTCGATAAAATTATTAATTATTTATAGAACTCATAACGAGTTGATGCTATTTTAAAACAATGCTAGCTGGTAGTGTCGAATTATGAAGAAAAAATGTAATTTTAATTTTCAGTATTACCAGCCTTACAAAAAATACATTTTTTACATAATTTAATATTTTAGCTACGTTACCCCTAATATCTTTGTTATGTGTTTAAAAATAACAGATTTAACTTATAAAAGAGTGCGTTAACACGAAAAAATCACTATTTCTAGGCTATCTAAAGGATTTTAGACCTACTAAACAGAGTAAACTCTAGAAAAATATTTTTTATAATAGTCGCTTTTAAATTCAAAATTAAGTTATAACGTAATACGCATTTACAAAATCTCCTAAGTTTTAAGAAATTTCAAATGACATTTGTTATTTTTGTAAAGAAAGTAGAATTTTAACAGGTCATGTTCAAGTAGTTTAATGACTTTTAATTGTTTCTCTTTCAATTAACCAAATCATTAATTTTTAAAATCTTAAAATATTTATTTCTGGGTTCAAAGATTTGGTTAATACTTTGAGTGTTTAATACCCACCTACCTACATAAACTAGCTACGTACGTAAACTTGTAACAGCAATTAAGTACATAGATATAGAAGTTAAAAGTAGAATATTATTTTATGTTTTATCGGTTCTCTAATATCTTAATTATGAGTCCGATATTATTGCATTTTAAATGAATCCATTAAAGTTATTTTTAGTTTTAATTACTAAGCTATCTAAGGTTAATGACCGAGATTAATCGGCAATTTTTATTTGTATATCATAGTATTTTTTTTACTATGATATAAAAATAAAAATTTTTAATCATTCGATATTTAAAATTGAACGTAACTCCATTATATTAATCGTAAAACAACTTACCTTATAATTTTGCGTTTTGTATCCATTATTTAATTCTCACGAATGTTCATGTCAATAAAAAATAATTTTCATCGTATTTAACCGCCAAATAATGTAACTCAGTTCAATGGTATTTGTAAATATTGTGATTATTTTAGTCAGACATGCTACTGAATACTGAAATGTTCAGAGGGTTGGACGGGAGGCTGTGTGGAGCATGCGTATAAGTGTCCCATGGTGAGATATAGGCGCTTATTTATACACAGAAAGAAGTCGCTTGATGAAGAAATATCATGCGATCTATCCACAATCGTGTATAAAATTGTCTTTTTTTATCACGACAGCTAAAATTCAATCTTTCATGAATATCTGGCAAATGTTCTATAATAAAGTAAATTGATAAAAATCTTGTTGCCCTGAAGGCCTGAAGCATTTAAGAGGCAGAATAATATATTCATAATTTTATCCGAGGATCAATTAAACTGTAGATTTTTTCGCAATTAGTCAACAATTACGAACAGATCTTGATGTTTCTTTTTGGAAAGGTATAAATAACAATTGTATAACGATGTTATTTATCGTTATACAATTCAGAGGAAAAGTACAAGTGTAAAAAATGTGTTGTTTGACTTAATATCCGTATGACCGCCTCGTTAGTCGAATGATCAACTATACTGACCAACCGCAAGACTCGGGTTCGATTCCCGGTCGACGAAGACCGACGAATTGCGATGACCAAGGGAAATAGTCAATAGATATTTATATAGATATATTTAATCTAAAATTAAAAAAAAAGCCCAGAAAAGTTACATCGCCATCGCCGAAACATCAAAAATATTATGTATGCAAATCCAAGGCCATATTTATCACCGTGTTGGTCCGGGCTCCTTTGCAGAATATTCCATCTGCCTTCGTGCCAGGCAGCTCTGATTAGATGGTAGAGTTTCGCAGCGATTCGCCCGGATTGGTAACACCGTCTTAGCTATTCCTGCATAACGTCAGCACTTGCCGTTAACATGTTCCGGTTCGGAGGACTAGGTAGCCGTACACTTTTTTTGCTCAAGATCTAACATCCCGGCCTAAGTATGGCACCGCACCATTATCACCTTTGGTGTGTCTAGGCGGAGTGAATTTCTTACTATCCTGAAATCCATCTGCTTGATTGCCTTCCAATATCATTTATTTATTAACAAACGAATTCTCAAAATATTTGCAGGTTTCTCCAAAACGACATTGTGAGTTAAAAAATATAATTATGCTATACTAGTGGTCGCCCATTTGTATTGGTCAAAATTCGACCATAATAAATTTTAATATCTTGTTGATAAGAACGCCATCTTCATTTCTCAAGTCCAACAACTTTGTTTCCAAACCTTTTAGTGCTCCATCTGTGATCTTTTATCGTTATCGTCAATATATTTGTTTGTGTGTGTCAAATGCATGGTAGTGTGGGTAATGTTTTATTTATTGATTTTATTTACTATGTAAGCATTATTATTGAAAAATATTAGCGTTCTGCACTTCTACACATAAACTATAAGTGTGCCAAATTTCATACTCCTCCGTTAGCGCAGTTTTCGTAAAAAGGGGTCCGAAGTTTTGGCATCACGTATTAATATATAGATATGCTTTATAGTGCTTATATATTTTATAAAAAAATTCTAAAACAAGAAAATATGTTGCTCGGGATTGCATATGTGCCCGGTTGGCGATAGGTTTGTCATCTATCACACTATCTTCAGCTAGTCGTGGGTGTCCTGTTTGTGCCTCTACCTACCCCTTCGGGGCTATGGGCCTGAAGATACTTACTTAGTTTTTAAACTTCAAAATACCGACTTCATATTTAATAACTAAACCATCTACCTACATAAAAATAAAACATTTTTTCAATTTGCATAAGATTGAAGATTCCATTATCAGATACAGATTTGGTGCCAATGGGACCACGTCAGGACACTCCTTCAAAGGGAAAACAATTTTTAAAATCAGTTAAAAATGACGGAGGAATTAATTAACTTACATAAATTATAGGAGTCGAACATAATATTATAACATAATATTCCTATATTCAAGAAACGAATCGTTAAGCTTACGAATGGTAACTTTTTGTACCAATAGTAAAATATTCAACTACGGTCGTTTGTTATTGAATATTCTATTTATATTTTTTAATTTAGGTATTTAATTCGAGACATATTGTGTAACTATGAGCAACGCTTCGTCACTTTTAGGCAAATTACCAATGGTTATACCAACTGATTACAGTTTGTCAAATAAAGGAACCCAGGTTTAATCCCCTCCTTTTCGCAAAGTCGGTTAAAATAGACTTCAACTTCGACCTCAATGGTGTCTAGGTACGGTGGTATTACCACTTACTTTATTATCTAAGTAACGAAATAAATAGGTACTGTGTTAAACACGGGCTGTGCCAAACTGATTATAGGATTTTCTTCAAGTTAAATTAGACCAATTGGAAAAGATTAAAATATACAAGAATCATCACAATTAGTTCATCCAATTCAAATCATTCGAAATTCGATGTCATCGAAAATTTCGAATTTCGAATGTATTGTTTTCGTCATCCTTTTTTAAAATCAATGAAGATGCTGACACAAGAAAAAACAAGATTGCAGATACTCAGCATTTAATATAACTTTTGGCTGGTGCTTCCGTATTTATAAAAGTATTTAGAGTACGGAAATAATCGAAATAGAATAAAATAGCAGTGCGTGTCGTTTAATAGGCTTACCGTCACTAACACCGTGACATCCTACTAGGTGGTCGAGTTTCGCAGCGATTCGCCCGGATAGGTACCACCGCCTTACCTATTTCTGCCAGCATAACGTCCCATGCTTGCCGTTGATGTGTTCGGAGGGTAAGATAGCTGGTAAATTTACTTTTCCTCGAGGCCTAACATGCCGGCCTCAGGTTGGCATCGCACCATTACCACCTTTGGTGTCTCTAGGCGTTTCTTACCATCAGGAAATCCGTCTGCTTATTTGCCTATCATTATCATAAAAAAAAAAACAATACATTTATATAAAAATAATTATCGTTATTGGTCAATGACAGTAACAATACAATTGAAGTAAATAGTTTTGCATACAGAAGCTTTGCTCGCCATATAAGTTAAGTCGGCTGACGGAACCAGCCAACGACCAGTTTTTGTTGTTGTTATTTAACGTAGCCTCAAATACAGCATCTCCAGGGGAAGTTTTTATCACTATAAGATATTTCCGCCAATCTTCTTTTAATTCTTCTGTAGTTTCTTCGACTTTTTCTGCAGCATCAATCACTTCCTTAAGTGAAAGATGCGCACATTTCTTATGTTTGATTAACAAGGTATTTAAATGACTCACTAAAAAACTTGCAGCGTCTTTGGCTTTCAAGCTATTAGTAGCTAATTTATTTTCTTCTTGACACGTGCACCAATGGTTGTCTATTCCAGCAATTTTGCATGTGCGATTGAAAGGAATAGGTAAGAATAAGCTAATACTCCTATCATTTGAATAATAAGTGGAACTCCGCAGGTTTATATTTTCATTTTTAACATTATTTACATTTACAAGGTCGCACAAGCTTGCATAAACATCAAAAGGAGTTGTTAAGCGTAAACTATTTGTTTTTAAATTTTCATAGGCTGAAGTATATTTGGTCCGAAAAGACAGCGGTAGCAGTATTTGCATTAAAGGTAACCTCTCTTCCATTCTTCCCTGTTTCGTAAATCTGATATCGCCCCATCTCATGCCATGGTCACTGAGCATCAGAAGGATCGTATTGTTTAAATAACCTGAGTTATCAAGATTTTTTAAAAATATCTCGTACTTGTCATCCATTTTTACTGGATAATTTAAGAAATCATGACTCATTGTCACTTCCCAGAAAAATCCAAAAAGTTTTGATGATTTCAGGGTTGTGGCTAAGTGTGCAATGTAATCTAGTAAAACTTGGAAAAAATATTTGTTTCCCATACAAAAGGATGAATAAAAATCTCTTTTGTCTCTATAATGTAATTCAGCCTCACGTATAAATGTACGTAAATAATAATCTGTTGGAGTCCTATCGAAGCCTAGTTTTTTATAATTAAATGTACTTAATCTTGCACTATCTTCACCGTAAGCGGTATAGTAACCAGCATCTTTAAACCAATTCCAAATAAAGGGACAGTAGTCGAATGTCACCTTAGCATTAGGCCAACATGTTGATTTCAAATCAGCATCTTTCATTCCTAAAAGCATTGGTATTAGATTAGGAAAAGTATTATCTCCAACTTTGTTGTATCCATATAATTCAACTGCACCTTTCTTTTTCAAATATGATAGGGTTTTTGGCATTGTTCTGTAAAAGTTTGATCTGGAAATCGCATCAAGGCCTAAAACAATAACGTTATAGGTGTTTCCAATTGATGCCGATTTATCGGATTCTTCCCTGAACGACGTAAAAGATTTTTTAAGAGCGAACAGAAAGAATTGCTCATGAATTAATTTATCACTATCGTAACAAGACACCTTTACAAATTCATCTTCAGCTTCAATAAAATTAACAAACTCAATACAATCTCCATATTCAACTCTATCATCTACTTTCGTGTGATGAGATAAATTAATGTGTATCGATGAAGGCCTGTAAAAGGATCTATAGCAGCAATACAAGTTAAAGTGTTTTGCATAATACGTCAGCTTATCCTTAATCCATATGTGAGTAGCATTGTTCTCTAATATTGTAAATCTAGTTTCATTACATATGTTTCTCTTGTTAGTTTTTTTTTTGATAAAGTTTTTAATTTTATCATCATATGGGTTTAAAGCTGGAATTTTACAACCATGTGTTTTTATTGTAAATATATCTGCGCTAGAAAACATCTGTTGATCAGCTTGTTCAGCAGACCATGAATGTTCACTAACTTCTTTATTCAACGTTTTTATAAAAATCACAAGGATGAGAACTCCAAATGTTACAGCTATCAATTTATTTTGTAGTCCTTTTTTAAAATAATTTCTTCTTATCAGCGATTGTATTAATAAAACCATTATAGATAATAAAACTTATGTGAACAAAAATTGATAAATCGCATTTGAAAATCGAAAAATTGTATGCTTCAATATTTCCCAGAAAGATTAAATATTATGAAGACTCTTCAAAATTTATAAATTGTGGCAAAGATCGACTTCAGCGTATTTTCGTTTACAGTCATGGATATATCATGGGAATGTAGGTGTTGATTAACAAATCTTAATTAAGCAATATTCTTGAGTCCACAAACTTTTTCCAGTATCCACTAATGTTTTCTGGCAAGTTATTTCCTTGTACACCTTTAATGATCAGCTGGACAAACGAGTTATTTGCAACTGGTTAGATCGAAATACAAACTTCTTCGTTTTATAGTTTTGAAATCTTTTTAAATAATTTATTTGTAAGTCCTCAGTTAGTACAAGATATCACATAGTTTATTTGAAAAGTAAATAGTATTTTTATTTTTTTAGTATTTAACTAATTGTTCAAATTACTATTGTTAGTTTCAGCACAGTGAGTAAATGCACAAAAAATATAAATTTTCCTTATGTTTAAACATTACTACTTCGAATGTTGTCGTCAAATTACATAATTCGTCAATCTGCAAAAGGTTCGGCATTGTGCAAATGACCAACCATGTCGCAACTCTGTTTGTCAACATTAAAAGTAAATAAACGTATTGTTGCTTTTGTAATGTTTAAAGGTAAAGATGCCCAACTCAAGGATCCTCACGCAATCAATCAGAATGAATTAAAAAACTTCGAATAAGTTACTTGAAGTGTTTGGCAATAAATTGCCAAGTTAGAAGAAAAACAAATGCATGAAGTTACAATTATCTAAAAAAGAGTAGATATAATTATCATTCGAACATCACCAACATCGGGAATATAGGCGTGAAGATACTTTAAAATTTCAACTCTCTCTGACTGACTCAATTCAGACTGCCTTAATAAGAATAAGTTTAACACTCAAATTTAGGTATAAAAAGATCCATACAATTCTGACACTAACCCGAATACAATTCACATTAAAACTTGCATGCGTTTACAAGCCAGCCTTGAGGCTGTTATTAATGATGACGCGACGATATAAATGGTTGTCAACTTGGGTTCTCCTATTATTATTTACAGTATCTGATCTATGTAATTACTGAGTGAAACCCTCTTGCTACAGTCCTGAGTATTGACAAATCACCAGTGGGTAATTCAAAATCTAAGTAGTTTTTGAGTCTATAATCAATTCACCATAATCTTCTAATAAATAAGAGAAAACGTTCAAACTGGGCATTTTACAATTTGACGAATATTTTTCAATTTTACCCGCAACTATTTACAATTTTAGAGGGATGTTTTAAAATAACTATACATTTCGCACGCTTATGGTAAAATGTTGCTTTGTCTGCAATATTTAGTAAAATCTTATCCGCTACTTTTTATACTATGAAAGCAAATGCAGTATTTCCTGGGAAGATATTTAAAAACATCATTCTAGGTTTTCCCGGGTACGTATTTGCATCCACATTCTCATTGTATATCTATTATCTCAATCTTTTATCTTTCTTTCCAGATGACCGAACCAACGGAGAGTGCCCTCTCTCATTTTTACATCAACTTTTTCTTTCCATCTCATTCTTCCTCGGATCTCACTGATACGAATGCGGTCCGCAATCGTAACACCAAAGATTTCCCGTTCTTTTTCTGACACACATAATGTAACGTTTCCTTGGTATAAGTCTATATATATCTTCCCGTGTTGGTCCGGGCTTCTTTGTAGAATAGACCATCTGCCTTCCTTGCCAGGCAGCTCGTAAAAGGCGAGCATGGGCTCACCATCACTAACACCGTGAAATCTGACTAGGTGGTAGAGTTTAGCAGCGACTCGTCTAGAATGGTACTACCGCCTTACCTATTTCTGAAACCATAACGTCATGACGTGTTCCGATTCGGAGGGGTAGCCGGTAAACTTACTTTTGCTCGAGGTCTAACATCTCGGCCTCAGGTTGGCAACACACAATTACCACCTTTAGTGTCTCTAGGCGGCGTTAATTTCTGAAAATCCGTCTGCTTGTTTGTCTTCCAATATTATGAAAAAAAAATAAGCACACATTTATGAAAAGCGATTCTCATTTTTATACCAACTCTTTCATTCAATACTACTCTTTCCCAGATTTCAAATATTAAGACTCACTTCAAGATCTAAGCGATATCGGATCAGTTGATTAAGGAGACGATATCTACATTAGCAAGAAAGTAATTGTAAGATAAGTCACAGGTCTGTGTTAGTAATTAATATTTTGTAGTGTTTAATTGATAGAAAATAATATACTTAGACAGAAACTGCTACGATTATTTTCCAATTCTTTACAAATATGTTATGACCTGAAGCGAAACGTAAGCTACTTTTATCTTATCCAAACATTTTGTTTACTTTACCGTTCCCATAGCTTAAGTGCTCGCTATAGTTGTTTTCTTGCTGGCGAGTAGTGTAACCGTATACGTGGCTCATAACCGGCCAGTAAAGCAGCGACGCACCATAAACATCTATGGTATTACCAGACAACTGTTTTCTCTTACCATCAGAAGAGTCTGTCTGTTTGTTCAGATAGTGAGAAATATAAAAATAGTCTGGGAAACAGTTGTCCGTACTAACCAAAATATTAAATAACTTG
>NJDC01000049.1:321613-334272 GCA_002245475.1 Calephelis virginiensis | reverse complement strand
AGAGGTTTAAATTTTGTAATAGTAAAGTAAAATTTCTTAGATCTAGTGTTAACCTTTCTCTCCAAGTACCCTCTCGTAACACTAACTATTATAGCCGATCTTTTACCTCGCTATCAGTAAATCTTTGGAACTCGCTCATAGTTGATGTTAGGAAAGCCCCTAATATCAATACGTTTAAAAATATGGTTAAACGTCACTTTCTACGTTCAATATGACTCGATTAAAGTTAATCTGTTTATTTTTTTCCTTTATTTAAAATAATTTTATTCCAATTGATATTGCATGTGTTATATTTCTTTTTTGTGTATTAAGAGCACTATCGCAAAATTTATTTTATTATGTCTCCATAACATAAAGTTGCCATCGCTGTTTTGGCGATAAGGCCGCCTTTGTGTACTCGTATCACTTAGTTTTTAAGTTTCTTTTAACGTATTTTTTTTTATGTATTTTGGTGCACAATAAAGAGTTATTCTATTTTTATTCTATTCTATCTGATGCGGGAATCGAACCTGGGACAACGGAATGATTTACATATCCCAGCTGCTATCCCATTACGGGGTGACATTATTATGTTCTCTATACAAGCGGAACAAAAGCAGATAGGTAAAAAGAAAATTCAATGTACAATTCCAGGTGAAACTGCCACTCGAGTGTCCATTTCACCCAGCACGCGACATCTTCGCGCCGCAACATGCTGCAAAGCTTCAGCACAGGTCTACACAATGGACGTGCGCTTTCTGCGGCAAATCCTTCTACGAGGAGCGACACCTCGACACGCACTTCGACCAGCGACACAAGAACCAGATTAACAAGGTCATCTAAGCATATGTTCAATGCGATAACCACGTGTTTTCCTCGCGTTGATAAGGGCTCCTATGCAGAATAGACCATCTGCCTTCCTGCCAGGCAGCTTCTAAAAGGCGAGCATAGACTTACCGTCATTAACAACGTGACATCCTATTAGGTGGTAGAGTTTCGCAGCGACTCGTTCGGATTGGTAGCACCGCCTTACCTATTCTTGCCACCATAACGTCCAATGCTTGCCGTTGATGTGTTCCGGTTCGGAGGGTAAGGTAGCCGGTAACTTACTTTTGCTAGAGGCCTAGCATCCCGGCCTCAGGTTGGCAACGCACCATTCAATTTCTTACCATCAAGAAATTCATCTGCTTGTTTGCTCTCCATTATCATAAAAAAATGTTGATTTAAATCACTATTAATTCCACTGGCTATAGGTAGGTTTACAACTTAAACTCCTGTTTTTCCTGTGTAAGTCGGGCGTCACTGAGAAGAATAGACCATGTGAGGCGAGCATAATTTAAATAGATTACAAACAAAAAAAAAGACCAGTGGTGATTTAATACAAAATATCCAAAAGGAGCCCTGAACGGCAGCCTTTGCGCTAAAGAAAATAATTCAGATATTTTCGCGAGCGTTTGATCATTTAGATCACTAACAAATAATTACAGCTTTGACATGGAGTCCAAACAGTCAATACAAAAGTCATCGAGGATACCTGATAGAGGAATACAATTGATTAACGTTTAACGTAAAAATAAACGTTATTATTTCAGGCAGAAGATGCAGTGTGCCTCGCAGATTACTGTGACATAATGCGGTGTCAGGTGCTGGCGGCGCACGGGCTGCTGAGCGTCGGCAGCGGGCCCAGCACCGACGTGGAGGTGTGGCAGGACGCGGAGACGGCGCGCAAGGCGCTGGCGCCCGCCGCCACGCGCAGCGTCGCCCGGGTCGGCCGGCGCCGCCAGCGGCCCAAGCAGCCGCAGCCCACTTCTGTCGCCGACTGCCCTAAGACTGACTCTGATACTGAACCTCCTGGTAATGTTCCTTCATATATAAACATAGTAATTGGCTATGCATGGAGTCGACGAGACCGCAAGGAAATGTGGGTCAGCTAAAACGAGGCACTATGTACGAAACAAACATAAAACGCAGCTAACAGCCCGGTCAATTTTATTTACCTAATTATCTTTGTATTAATAAACTAAAAATATGCATAGTATTACAGGTTACATAAAAAAGAGGTTAATCAATAAAAACAAGGCAGAAAGTTTATGTTGAACAACTTAGAACCTAAAAAATTAAGGTTTCATATACAGAATGGTAACTTTTTAAAGAACCGGCCAAATTTTAATATAAGGAACTTATAGCTTAATTAATAGTTAATTTTAATTATCATTGCCAAATTGTAATATGTACTTTTACAAACGATAATTTAAAATAGTCCGCAAAAATAATTTTTCAATGACAAACATAGTGCGAGTAATGATGTCACCAGCCTACGTATACGATTGCGGTTGGCGAAAACCAGTTGAATACTTTCTTTATGGTATTGTATCATACAATTCATTGTGTATTTTGTGACGGATAAAAATTGAAATTCGTATAATTGGTAAATTTTCAATTACGTAGATCTAACGTCTATCAAAATTTGGCTTGTCCTTTAAATGTAACCCTGTATATAGTTCTACTTATGGCTTTTCTTATATTTAGAGTCGGAAGCTAAAAAACGAGAAGAAAGCGAAGGAGACGCTAATCAAACAGCAGAACTTTGCGATGCTGATACGGTAGAGTCATCTCTCCCACCAGACAGCCGACAAAAGAAATTGGCAGACCTGCAGGCCGAGCGTGCTGCTTGCGATCCAGCACACTTACAGGGGCTTAAGGTATTTAACATAAATACTTCTCAATGTATCTACTGACGACGGGACGTACAACGAAAGGTCCCAAATCTCTTCAACACGTAGATCTCGATACATGCAGTTGAAGAACTGGCGATGGGGCAGTGGTTTATTGGCAACATTCCCATAAAAACGCTTTCAAAGTTCATAATATATATTCATATCTTCTAACTTAGCCGCAGTAATAAAATTGGTATTTTCCCACGTAGTCTGAAGATTTGACATACTTACCTTTAAAATTTACAGGTCCGGTGTGAGAGGGTCGTACATTCATGTATCTCAACGCTGATTTTACACCTCACGCAGCACCAATTCACAGAACTCGAAGGTCGGTTGATTCTTGATTTGTCCATTTAGTATTTTTCCATGTAAACTTATTGTAGAGAAGTCGGAATGCTGAATGTGTAGTAACTCCAGCGTCATGGAGACCTATTTGACTTTGCTGATTAGACAGTGGGGAGAAAAAGTCATGTGGCATTTTTAAACTAAAAGCGTCTATAAACTAAAAGAAAAATTCAAGGCACTTAATGATACGCAAGAAGCGCATCAGGCACAGCATCAGATGTTGATAGTACGTATGCCTAATGTGTCTGCGATGACAGGAATATGTCAGACAGGTGCCGTAATGACTATTGATTTTTAAGGTTTCTGATCCGAGAGTAGGATTCCTGTGGTCACGCAAATAGTCAGAACATTTAAACGTACCATACCTACCTACCTACCTACCATACATTAATACGACACATTGGAATATATTTGTAAGTAAAAGAAATTTATATATTAACCTTACATTTGTAATGAGGTGTTTAACCATGATACAAGATATTTTCCGTATCATAAACTAACTTTAATTTAAAGATCTGATGTATATTTCTTGTTGATGGTGTACAGTAAAGAACATTTGTATTTGTATAAACTAACGCGCTGAAGTAACTGCGAAAATTCCCTCTTGGGCTTCCCTACCATTACGCGAGATCCAAATGTTTCCCGCAAACAAGGGACATTATGTTACTGATTACTTTCTTCACAAAGTTAAGACAAAATTAACAGATATTTATAGCAACTAAAATGGATTTGGCTAAGGCTGACACTGTAATGTCCCTAAAGTTAACGTCAACTAAAAGTCTAGAAATCAGATCAAAGCGCAACTTAATCTTGAAGAACGAAGCCAGTCTTTCCGTATTTTTTCTAGTCCTCATTGCTTGTCTGTCGGTACAGAGGAGATGCAGCGCGGGGTGTGCTGGTACCTGAGCTGCGACCGGTACTGGGAGGACGCCACGCCCGCCGCGCGCGCCTTTCCCTGGCCGTTGCTGCTGGCGCTGGCCACCGGACTGGCCTTGGCGCTCTGCATGTGCTACTACATCATATGGATCGTCTTCGAGTGAGGCATCACCTTAATTCACTACCTTGTTGTTACTGTACAAATAGTAGGGGAGACCAAGGTGAGTTGTGACAGGGGAGAGTTGTGACATCGTCGATTTTTGGGAATATATAAACTGTTTGTGAGTTCGCAATAGTGCACGTTTGCTAGCTCGAGACTTAAACTGATAAACGTACACTATTGCGAGCTCGATCCGTTGATAGGTTTCAAAAAATCAACGACGTCACAACTCTCCACTGTCACAACTCACCTCGGTCTCCCCTATATGCATAGTGTTTGAAAGAGACATAACATTTAAACATCAGCTGTAGTTCGATCGAATTTCCTTTATGAGTGTTCAAAAACATCTTCAGAGTTGAGACTGCTATAATTTTATTGTAGTTTTTACGTGGATTGGACAATAGGGAGAGGATATCAGTTCTTTTACAAATAGTTAATACACTTAGGCCTATATTAGATTTTTTATAAGAAAGCGAAAAGCCACTCCTAAGAGATAACCGTAGCCCATAGACAACATTCATAGTATAGACGCGTCTCTCTTGTAGCCAAGTTTAGTCTTATTGTGTCCAGGTATAAAACCCTACCCTGCAGACCAAAATATGACAGGTCCAAACATTATCGTGGAAATAGGAATAGGTAAGGCGGTGAAAAGGTAGTGAGAAGGAAGGTGAGAAGGCTACCCAGAGAACCTGGACTAACACGTTATAATATAAGTGTCAAGATTATTCATAAACTTTCTCTTCCATTGATTCAATATTTATTTTTAGTCGCTATCGTAGGTATTTGTTGGATACCCTATCCTAAAACAGTGAAAATCTGTGGTTGCCCCTTTCTATCCTTTTTGTAAGGGGCATTACCATCTGCCAATAGTAATGTTTAAATTTGAATTAAATTATCAATTTTGTAAAATCCGACTTAAATTGTTCAAAATTAGTCATGAGTCATAAAGACAATCAGGTTCTTGGGTAAAGCGGTCGCATTATTACTAGATCTCTTTCAATGAAAAAAAGTATCTTCACGCCCATAACTCCGAGTAGACAGAGACACAACCAGGGCACCCACGATTAGCCGAAGATACTAAGTCCCACAATGTGATACATATCCAATCCTGGGCAACGTCATTTTTAATAGAAAATTGAAAATAAGTATATATTTTCTAATTTTTTTGATGCCCGACCTGGAGACCGAATTCGGGACCTCAAGAACTTAAGACCGACGCTGGACCGCTAGTTCTAGGTTTTAGATGTTTTTCAATGAGATTATAGAGATACCCTAATTTCTTCATAAATACTTCTTTTGAGCAACTTGACAACATAATTGTGCAAAATACCACCAAATTGACTAATTTTACTCAATTTGTACACGAAATTCGATTATACAAAAAATCTGCGACTATCTCATTATCTGTCTATGGCTACAAAACCCCGGTTGATCCTTGAAAAGCTGATTGGTATTTGTCAGTTCTGAAGAAGGCAGCCAAGTAGGAAGCGCGTCGGTGTCGATGACCTCACACTCGTCTCCGGCGCGCGGCGAGCGGCTGGCCGGGGACGACGCGCTGCTGGACGAGGACCACGACGACCACTACATCTACGTCACCTACCCGCCCGAGCTCAAGCGGCGGCTGCTCGAGAGGTACGCCCGCAATAATTTCACGCTCATACTGCTATCACCATTCATCCGACAAACGCGGGTTGATTAAATAAAATTATTTTTTCATCTTTATATTTACTCGATCATTCATCTTTATATTTCACTCGATAAACTTATTAGTTATTTTATGATATGTTACAAATATTGAGTTTTTAATTACTGAAACAGTATGGTAACTAATTTGTAGGGCCACTCTTGAATCTCATTTCACGCAAATTGGGGATTAGAATCGGATTTGTCATTTTAAGTACTCTTGATCGCAATACTAGCGAATTATCAACATTTAATTAATAATAAGCGATAAACTGTTATATCGTATCCGTTGACTTTTAGGAACTAATATGAATAAATCGTTATTATTGAGTTCAAGAGTATGAAATGACACAAATCCTATACCAATTTCCAATTTGCACGAAATTTAGATTCAAAAGTAACCCTTGTTGTATCCTTTCATTAACTTTCTTACTCTTAACTCAATCAGGTTATAGCTAGCGTGATACCACATGTGCCAAATTGTTGATCTTGTTATAAATATTACATTAGGTAAAATAAATTTATACTAAGCAGGTTTTCTTAAAACAGGATTTCCTAGTAGAATTCCTATCCTTGTAGTTACTTTAACCTGTGTTACATATTTCGATATTTAATCAGATTTTTTTGAACGTAGAAAGTACATTTAGTTTATTTTTTTCTTAACTAAAAAACTAATTTAAAGTATATTGTAATTTAAAGTGTTAAATTACAAGTATTTGTTGCATCCATAGATTCAAGAGAATCGAGATCGCTCAAAGTACTAGAAGTTCCGATTTCTACAAATTTTTAATGGTTATTAACATTTTTTGTTAAAATTGTAACCCATGAAATGCATTCTCTTTATGCCCTAAAATTTAGTTTTTCATTAGAAACATTATTTTAAAACAAAATTATAATTTAGTATTTGTAAATAGACAAAATAGTTTAATTTTTAAACAAGTTTACGTATTTTTTCCATATTGAAAACAGTAATAAGCGTAGAAAATTGTTTTGTATTAGTTTTTTTTAACCTTGCAATATTCGTTAAGTTTGAAAGTAACCCAAGGTAGACTAATTGAATGTTTTATTGTTTTAGCTGCTACAATAGAACAACCCGACTTTGAGAACCTACATCTTTAAGATCGTGCATGATATTGAGTTTACATTTTAGATTAATTAATGTAGAGTTAGAAATATTTAGGAATCATGACAAGTTGTCGTTTTAATGCTTGTTTAGTTAATTTTCATTTTTTTAAACTTTAATTTTATAATTTCTCACCGTCGAAAATCAAAGTTTAACGGGCACACTCAGTTATGTTAATTACCAATTAATCTAGGCAATGTTTAAGTTAAACTAAAGTCACAATTATTATGTAAAGAAAATGTCTTCTATACGACTGATTAAAAGACAGTTGACGTCTCTGTGTGTTTTCGTTGGTAGTTTGGCAAACTATTACAAATTATTCTGTGGTTTTAGTTTCCAAGCTCTCATGACCTAAATTTTTTTTTAGTTTAAGTATCTACTTGTTGATTTAAGGGGTCATGAGTGTAAAAAGAATTTTTTGCATATATCATTAAAGTATCACTATACGAAATTGTAGTCAAAATTCTGTTTCGGGATCCAGTAGAACTATCGGGTAACATTTTTTTTAACATAAACATCATACATCTAAAAAAATACCTACGAATCAGAAGCATTGAGGCGGCAAGTTATTATAAAACAGACTAACTTGATTGTTTTAAAAAAGCAAAAGCAGTGGCGGGTTATTACGAAAATAATTAGCAATATTAAGATTTAGCATGCATGCATATACCTGATAAAAAGCACTAATATACCTAAGTTTAATTTTTAGTATACGATTTCCCAACATTGGTGGTGATTCTGCTGTTTAAAAACTAAATTAATTTTAAATGAAATAAAAACAGAAGAGATGGAACACATCAGATTAGGACTTGTCACATTGTGATGTTTTTATCAAAGTAGAAATGTCTTGTAGAAACTAATCAGACAGCACTAAAACTATTTTGTCTTTTTCTAATACTTTTGTCAAAAGAAGATAGCAATAATTTATAATTAGTTTAGTGAGTGCGCAGCAAAATTACCACCATTATCCTAAAATCAAAGTAAGCATCCAACATATCAGACTACATTATTGACAATATTAGTACTGTGTAGATGTTTATTTCCAAATGTACCGATTCTATTGTTTTTGTCATAATAATTAAGGTGCAATTAGACAAACGACAGGTAGGCAACAAACACAAAAATGCCGAACATCTTCACACACTACGACACAGCTACAATGATACGTGACTCTCTGCATTTTAAGGTCAGCCATAAATAATGGTGGTGATTCTGCAGCGCACTCTTAAACTCATAGCTATTTTCTTTCAAAGGAAACAATAGAAAGAGACACAACGCGTCAAAGGCGCTGTCAAATAAGGTTGTACGCGTCATTTCTACAGTTGTAATTAAAAACGTCACAAGTCATTACATCCTGACTAATTTCACACGACTACAAAGGGCGATCTCTTTTGCTTTTGCTTCATTAGAAAAATATAGTATATACCTGAAATATCTATAGTTGGTTGGTTGGTTGGTTCTTAGCGGAATTATTAATTAATTCACCAACCACCAACTAAATTTACTTTAAGTATATATTATCTTTTTTCATTAAAACAAAAAGCAAAAGATGGAACATTTTAGACACGTCAGATTAGTACGGAAATGTCAACTCGTGACAGCTTTTTTCAACGTTTTCCGAGGAATAGACTAAAAGTCAATAGAAATATCACGTATAAACTAATCTGTCAGTACATAACGTGTTTTGTCTCTTTCTATTGTTATCGTTGAAAGAAGATAACAATAACTTAAATTTAGTTTCATGAGTGCACAGCAAAACTACAACCAATGTCACTATTTCCTTCAAGTTTACTAGGTGAGTTTGAAATTGTGCAAACCGTTCTAAATACGAATTAATGTTATATATTTAACGATACCTTAAAATACAACGATAATTGTGTAAAATACATCGCTGGCTAAAGAATAATATTCGGAATAACCCACAAATGCGACGTAAATCTTTTACAAATGTGCACAAATTATTCTTATTTTTAAAGCTGCATAAATATTATACGAGTATGTAATTAAAAGCAATTTAGTTGGGTTTGAGAAGTCCGACCATTAGAAACTGTATTTTGTACCTTATTTAAAATTAAGAATTTGTAATAATTCATAGATTTTTATGAATGTTTTGAATTTCTATGAAATAATTCATTCAAGAAATCATAGCCTAATATTGAACCACAACATTGGCTATGAGGCACATCTAAGTAAAATTATGTCTATATGTCGGGTAGTTGTAAAAAAAAACTTGCAACAAGACTCTCTTGTCATTAGCTCAGGGGCAATTTTTTGGAAAATCAATAAAAAATAATATTACTAAACAAGCAATGGATATTTAACAGAAGAAATTGATTTTGTTAGCAAAGTTGTTGCAAAAATGTTTAAATAAGTTAAAATTGCAAATATATTTTTTTAATAATAATAATTTCCAATTTAATTATATAATATTTAAATTATATAGGTAATATTTTTTGGAATGTTTTGCTATAACCAAAATAACCAAGTATTTCTATTGGTTTCTTAAAAAGGTAGGTCATAATTCCAAAATGGTCCCATATAAATTTTATTATGATCCGACGACTAATTTTTAAGTTCTACTTACTAATGTTTTTTTTTTCATATAACTTGTCGACTTCATCGATTACGATCGTAAGAAAATTTTTATGCGACCTCCTGCGTCCTCTATCAATGTTAATTCATTATTGGCGAAGTAATATAACAAAAATAAAATACATACAGTTGAAATTGGAACCTCCTTTTTGGAGTGGAATAAAAATACACTAACCGGAACTCTGAGTTGCATCAATCCAAATAAAATAAGGTACAAAATATATTTTTGTAATTCATAAATGTTTTGCACCTTCTTGACTGCAAATAGAATTGCCGAGATAATAATTTGTAACATTTTATATTATCCTTTATTCACAATTTCGTTTTAGTGTGTATTTAGCTGCTTAAAAATTGGTGCCTATTTATATAGTAAGTGTTATTTATTTTATTGTAATATGAAAGATTCTGTAAAAATAGATGATAAGGTTAAATATGATTGCACAAAAAATAATATTTAAGGCCCTTATATTGTCGCTTTTGTTCAAAACTAGATTATACTCTATGGCTATTGTAGCCTTATAATACAGCGCTATATAACTGTCAATGATAATAGCGCCATCTAGGAACACTTCAACTATACTATTAAAAATAATACAAAAGTACATTATTGTCCAACAAAAAACTTCTAGCCCTAAGTATTATTAATCCTGATTTTCGGATTACTACACGTACGTTTAAACGTCGACGAACGCCCACAAGAAACGGACATATACTTGTCAGACTTACGAACGCTTCTATCTAGCTTTCTGTTTTCCTCATGTCTTTTTTATAAAACAAAAAATGTTACTAGACCGTGTATTTGAAGATGGCGGTGCCATAGAAAATAGCGCTGTAATTAAAGAGTTGCAACGGCTGGTAGCTAGTAATTGCTGGTTTAAAATATGATATTGGGATCAAGATAATCAAGTTTACAACTGTTGCGTTCACTTAATACAGCATTTAGGGGCGGATTTGCAATCCAGGCTTTTCTAGGCTTTTCTTGACCTTGTAGTAATTGTACAGAGATTGTTAACCTCTTTGTATTTTGTCTGCCCTGAACTTGGGTAAATCCGCCCCAAGAAGCCTATGAAAGAAAATACTATTTGTACGTGTACTTAAAACTAATTATAAACCGTCTATACCCATTTTCAAGAATAAAATTAAATCACGTTTTAAAACCCAATATTCATGACTAAAACTACAAATCCGATTCTTTTTATAATTGTAGATATAGTTTTAACACAACACTATTTTTCAATAATTAAAGTTCGCAGAAAATATAAATTTAATTTGTAAATAAAGCTTATTCTTTTCATAAAATCAATTAACATACAGACTTTTGTAGTTAAAATTTATAATTTGTAACAATATTAATTTTAGCAACAATTCTATCATCTACTTCAATAACCAAGTATTAAAATGTTGAGGTTGAGTTTAAACTTTTAAAACTATTTACAACATACAGTATCATAGCTAAGGTTTTGTAGCTTTATATTAGATGTTTTTTTTCATTAAACAAAACTAACATTCATTTATTTAAAAATTAAAAAAAAGTTAGTTGGGATATTACTGACTCGGTGTTGCCAGCTGTGAAGTCAAAATTTGTGTTACGACATTGATGTATTACGTACATATATCTATATTATTTTCATTGAAGTAAATAAAATTTTGAGAAAATAAATAATTAAATTATAATTATAATATTTAGATACATAAAACTAGGTATTGCCAATTTAAGTAGCGATTCATGACACATCAAAAAAATCCGGGATTACTTCTACATCTCAAATATCATGTGATTTACTAACAATGTAAGACGACTTAAATACTTTCCTCGCACTCACATTGCTAGTAAATTATGACAAAGACTTATAATATGTATATTTAAAATAAAAAAAACTTTAGTTTAAATATCAAAATATTTTAAACATTTTATTATTAACTTTGATATACATTTCATTACAAATATGTAAAATTTTTCAATTTTAGAAAACAACAAAATGGTGGGATCTTTTTAGTTGATAATGTAAAAAAAGATACGGCTTTTTCATACTAGTGTTAATTATGCTAGATAGATTTTTAATCTTACTAGATACACAATAAAAAAGGCTATTTAGTATTTGTTTTCAAAACTCAGGGAAATTCTCCACATTAGTGAAGGGACCGCGCATATTAAATTTTAAACAGGGATTTAGCTTAACTTTGTTTTCCGTTTACAATCGTTCCAAATATGTTAATTTTGGATTTTGCTGTATAAATAAATAGCATTAAACAAAATAATGTTGAAAGAGCATCAACATGTGCTGGGAGGACATCATCATTTAACAGGCATAATTCAAAATTACGACCTTATCGTTTAAATATAGTTGATTTAGATTTTTTTAGTGATAAAACATTTTTTGTAAATTATTATTAAAAATATTAAACAATAAATCAATATTTGAATAATTTTCCCTAAATTTAGCGAATATTGTTTTAGGCTGGTAACACAAACATATTTTGAGAATATTTTTATCGTACCACTATTTAAAACCTTAAAATTGTAATATTTAAATTCTGAAACTACTTAGAAAAGTAATAGCTGAAGTATGTTCTGATGAGACTGAGGCATTAATTTAGTTCTAAGTCATTCATCACAGTGATTCTCGCGCACATTAATTTTAGTTCTTTAATGTAAAGGTTTGTTAAATAAAGCGATTAAAATTTATTGCATTTATTTATTTATATAAAAGCGGCAGTCTTTATACTTATATCTATAAATTTACAGAATAAATTATTCTTGATATATAAAACATTATCTTAAAGTTTGACTAAACTTTTAATATAAAAAATATATATTTGTACATATTATCAGACATACTTTACCCCCTTCCACACTGGTGTACCTTCCATAACACATTTACATCCGCAGCCGGTAGGGCAGGTATCGTATTGCGAAAACCTAAAAAAATATGTCAATATGTATAGGAACACACAACTATCACAAAATTAAATTATCTGTCCCACAAAAAAGGAAAAAATATATATTTAATATATGATATACATGTAAGGAGTCTTTTTTTTTTCCTTTTTCTTGCTATCGCCCGTGTGATTTTATTTTGTCAGTGTAAAATAAATACGAAGTTCATCCCCCATTATACGAGGGTTGATCCAAAAGTTCGTGGCTTAACCTACATGGAGCTGTGACATCTTTTTAAAATCTACC
>NJDC01000049.1:296742-321206 GCA_002245475.1 Calephelis virginiensis | reverse complement strand
ATTTGTTACCGTGGATGAAAGCTGGGTTCACCAGCATACTCCTGAATTAAAGCAACAATCCAAACAGTGGAAAAGATCAGACTCTCCTACACCGAAAAAGACTAAGGTCGTTTTGTTCGACTAACAAAGTCACGGCTTCTGTTTTTTGGGAGGCGAAGGGCATTATTTTTGTAGATTATTTACCGAAAGGTCAAACTATAAATTCTAATTATTATTGTAACCTTTTAAGAAGACTCTGGGAAGAAATAAAAGAAAAAAGGCCGGGAATGTTGCGTAAGAAAGTTTTGTTTCATCAAGACAATGCACGTGTTCACACTTGTCACAATGTCTGTAATCCATGATTGTGGCTACGAATTGCTGCCCCACCCACCTTATTCGCCGGATTTAGTCCCCTTGGATTATAATTTATTTCCAAATTTAAAACACTTGGGTGGCTCGAAATTTTCGACCAAAGATGAGGTGATAGTCGCAGTAAACGACTATTTCACCGACCTTCCGGAATCTTTTTTTTCGAGGGGATAAACAAGTTGCAGGTCAGGTGGAAGAAGTGTGTTGAGCTAGATGGAGACTATGTCGAAAAATAAAAATACATTTAGACCCACTTTTCTTTCATTTTCTTGGTCGGGCTTAGAACTTTTGGATCCACCCTCGTAGTCATTTGAGGTTGATTTTAAACTATGATTGAACTTGCATGTTTAGCTATATTGCTTAGTAAATTTCATCAAATTCAGTTCAAAGGTTTAGCTGTCAAAATGTAACAGGCTGACAAACTTTTTCATTTATTATACAAGTATGGATATGCGCGGACATACATTGATTAAATCGATAGGAAGTTATCAAGAAAAGAAAAAGATTACGGCTTTAAAACTTGTCTGGGTTAAATTTGTCCTAAACAATCGTTAAAATGTAGCCTAAGCTTTAAAAAGTGCTAAAATCAAAAGATTTTAAAAAATGGGTATTGAGTTTTTTTTTTTTTTTTTATGTAACAGATCAGCAAATAAGCACACGGCTCTTCAGATGATGAGGCCACGGTTGTCTTTAACCGTGGCCTAGACACCATAGATGTTATAAGTGCGTCGTTTTCCTGCGGCTAGTATCTAAGGCCAATTGTGTTAGTCTACCGGCTACCTTAACCTCCAGACTAGAACGTGACAGAATCATTATGTCGGAAGGAGTGGGTAAGGAGGTGAAGTTGTGTTGATGGGGTCGTCCCATCCCCCGTGTGTCTCACCAGTGCAGCATGTGCGGCGTGTGCCCGGCGTGTGCGCAGAGCTCGCAGGCGGCGGCGAGCCCCCGCACGGTGCGAGCGCACACGCTACAGCGGAGCGCACGCGCCCACTCCGCGCCCGACGTCCACTCGCGGTCCGACTCGCCGCGCACCAGCTTCATCACCTGCACACCGCACACCCTATACTCTTGCTGCCATAATATTTACGTTGCGGTCTGATAATTTCGTCACGTTGATCTTAAGCAACATTAGACAATTTAAAGGACGTTACCATCACGTCAGTGGCAGGACAGTACAGGATCGATAAACTTTCTTTCTCAAGCGTGATATTCCAACTTCAAATTGGTAAAACACGATTACTATATTTTTGTCTTCCGTCGTCGTGTTATCAGACTTTTTTTTCTATATTATAAGCAAAATTGTCTTTTTGCTATCACTAAAATCGGTGTCGCTAAATTCTTTATAATTCTGCCCATAAATACTTAATTTAAAATACGATAAGCCTATACAGTACTACTATTTGAATTTTGCGCTTCGGCTATATTCGTCAAGCTTCGGAAATCCGAATATATTTTAAAGATATCTAGATAGAGTTGTTATTACACATAATTAATCATTTCGCTTAAAATTAGATTAGGTCAGCCAATTTAAAAATAAAAAAGTGTAAAAAGTGTAAAGCCGAAGCGAACAATTTAAATAATAGTACTGTACTTTTAAAAGCTCCAAAGCTCTAAAGCAAGATCTGCGACTTTTGATTTGATCAAAGTTAGGACGGTCGAAAATGGACAAAGACATTTGACAAGTGAAACACCAGCTTTATCCCATCCCAAAATGAACACAACAATCTCTATTACCTCAGTTCTTTTATACAAAAGTTGCCATCGATGTAATATGTCCGCATACGCTCTCTTGAAACAATGGTACAGATGCACGGTCGCCTCCTCGAGTATGGGGGAAGTGGTGGTGTCGGTCTTTGAGAGTGTGATGTCAGTGTTCAAGTTCTCCGCTTCGGAGCACGAGTTGCTGGGAACAATTACCGGGTACCATCCATCGCCGCTGATCTCGCTGTTCTGGTTTATTGTGCTGTATGGGGAAGTGCTGTGACCCTGTAGAAACAAACAAACGTTCCAGCACATTAAACTAACAATAATTAGAATCATCAACTTCAAAGTAATACAATTATTTGCTTGTATTAAGGGTGTTGTATTATTGTATTAAAATGTATTAATAGTTAACGATAATAATACTAGATAATAAGTGATTGTACTAATGTACAGAAGAAACACTCTTAGAAAATGCAAGAGTGTGTTTAAAAAGTTACGCGTGCAAACAATATTGAAGTTTACGAGATCATTTGGAAACACTTATCACGTTAAACGTTTCTAGAATAATAACTAGTGCGTAGATAATAATGGTTGTAAGCGAGCTTTGGTTTAAGCTCCGGATACCATGATTTTATTATTAACTAGTGATTAGATGCTGCCCACAGATACATTTGCGCATTCAATTTATTTACCTCTTCTATTTGAACTCGATTAGGTATTTGCATAAAAAGTAGACTTTATCACCCTATAACCGTAGTACGTAAAAATAATAATATATTAAAACATCGCTCCTAAAAATGTTTGAGTATGGTGAACGTTTTATAGACTAGTTCATACTCAGGACTATCATAGCCCGGTGTAGTTGAAAAACCTCGCGGTTAGCAACGTATTAGCCAATTCAAAAAAAAAAACTCAGAACTGTAAGCACCCCTCAGTTTAAATTCGGTCAGAGGTACTGCTAGAAATAAACTACGGCTATGGTTACCATTTGTATTTGTTCTGCTTAGCATTCGGCTGTTGTATTTACAGTGTGAAATACACTTACAATAGCAGAAAACTTGTTTACTTGATTGTCATTCAATATAATAAAAATGTTGATCAAAGGTTATAACTATAATAGTACTTTTACCCAAATTGACCACCATTTATATCGTCACGTCCCTACTTTTATCCTAGTGACGTTCAGTCCAATATGCTACAGGCACATTAGGCTGAGCCGACCGTTAAGTAACTTTTTAAGTATACATTTTCTTTCATGTGTGTGCTTCTACCTCATATTGCGTTTTGTTACAGGCTGAAGTTATCTTTACGGTAGTAAGTAACGCCGGAGATTAGTGAATCTTATGTATAATTTTGTCCCAGGTAATACAGTATCTTCACGCTCATATCCCCAAAGTGGTAGGCAATGACACAACCAGAGCACCCACAATACAATGGTTCAACTAAGATAGACTTAATAAAAACCTGAAAAAAAAACAATAAAAATACCCAGAAAGTAACTCACACAGCTAGAAGAACTTATAGTTGATTGTGAACTCGATGAGCTGACTTCGTTGAAGACAATGAAGGCACACGACAACATTGCAGCCATTTGTAAATCGGATGCATTGGCGTAGTGTGATATTCTAAAGCAGAAAAAACAAGGACTCGGTTAGTGTGTTGAAATAATTAATCGTTTGTGATTTTTGTATTGTATACATGAACAAATGAACGAATACACTTTATCATGCCATGTATTAATCTGAGTAGAATATAACATGTGTTTGACTGATTGGCAGCTTGTAAGGGCGAGCATAGGTTAAAGTGGTTCTTGTCAGTAAAACCACTGGTTATGGAGTGCCGTGTTGGCTAATGATCGATCATTATTTATTCCTGCCACCATGATGATTCCGATTCCGCCATCAGATGCAGATCTGGTGGCAACGGGACTACTTAAGAAGTAAGCTCTTACAAAAAAAAATCGGTTCAGAAATGACGGAGAATTCGGTTTACATACATTAAAGAAATATATAGATAACGAAGATGTGAACTGAAACCTTTTTGAAAGTCGGTTAAAAATTAGTTTATCCGGTAAAAATGTAGAACAACTCACAAAGCCTGCACCAGACTGCAGCAAAGCGGGTGTCCGGCCCAGCCCATTGTCTCCTCGCTGGAGAGCGCGTGGTCGGCGGGCGTTTGCGCGGGCGAGGGGGCGGACGAGTGGGCGGACGGGTGGGTGGGCGAGTGCGCGGGCGGGTGCGACAGCGCGCGCGCCGCAAGCGCCGCCAGCGTCCACGCCTGCGACAACTCCGGCGACCCTTCTTCCAAGCACACCTTCGCGTTGTGGGTGCACATATCTGCACACACGTACAATTTAAACATTACTATTTATCGCGTGAATTCTTTCTTTCGTTATCATTTTCACCGTTGTCTGTACATTCAAAATTAAAAAAATATATTTTAGTAACAGGTACCGCTCGTTGGTCGAGTGGCTAGCGTACATGCCTCACTAAACTAACCAACCGCGAGGCTCGGGTTCGATTCCCGACGGGGGCAGGCATTTGTATGATGAACATTTATTTAGATGTCTGAATTTTCAGGTCTGGGTGTTTATTAAATTTATTCTGGTATCTATTTAAGTATTTCTATGTATTAGAGTAGTTGACTGACAACCATAACACAAGCGAATAATTTGCTTACTTTAGGATTAGATTCAATTTGTGTAACTTGTCTAAGGGATATTATTTATTATTATTATTATATATGTGTGTCTTATTTCGAATTAAAACTGGCCACAAAACATGTAATGATAAATATTTAGCGCATACAATGCGATAATAATATTTTTTGCCTGTTTATCAAGGAATTTCTAACATATTCAATAACATTTTTTTATAAATCGTTCTTTAGCAATTAAAAGCACTTTACTAATAGCAATAAACTAGAAATTACTGTTTAAAACTGATGACAAGCAGCACTAATGGTTCAAAATAGCTAATCTCCCATATAACGAAAACTGAAAAGGCTAACTTATGAAAATAACATTGTAGCGCTAGGTCTAAAGGTGCTCCCTTAGCGGAACATTCGCCTGTAATAAAACATTACAAATTCGAGCTTTACTTTCACCAAAGCGAAGACAACTGAGTGTTCAATTTAAGCATTACGATATGTGAGGTTCTCTTCCCTCAGCAGGGAGACAGACTGAGAGGAAAGTATTGTAACATAATACTCAAAATCAATGTGAAATGTTACAGGCTCTTAGCACAAAATATAAACAGGTACAGAAGGCAATCCACATACAATATGCGCTCGAACAACGCACACATAGACACCTCTCACGGACACGACATTATGAACCAATGTAGACCATTTCGAGCGCGAGTGACATCCGCTTGAGAGTCGCTTTTGTGAACTTTTTTATGCAAAAAAGGGAACAACGAAACTCGTATACACACTCAATATCTTCGCGCTAAGTCCCTTGCGTGGTAGACAGTGATTATGGAGTGCCTTTTTCATGATTTTCACATTATTTTACTTTTTCTTACAAACACGTCGGTTTCGGAGACCCCAAATAAAACAAACGCGAGCGCGAGTATCATCAGCACGTCATCCACATGAGAAAACCCATTAATTTTTTTTGTGCAAAATGTAGCAACGATAGACTATCATGATCATGATCATGATCAATATTAAACTATGAATTTTAGGCTACGCATTTTAAGAGAAAATATAAACAACTTTTTTTGTAGAAAAATTTGAACATTAATATATAAACTTAATACAATTAAAAATATCTTGTTGCTGAAGTCAATTTCGCAGTTTCTAATTCTACCTTGCTAAGATTGTCGAGACTAGAGGGTAATGGTTAATGACATATAGGGTTAAATTTAATTGCTCTTTAAAAATATTTGTAATAAATAGTGAAGCTTGTCATAAATAAATGTGGGAAGAATGATAGATGAAAGATTGACAAAGCAGGTATAAAATGCGAATGAGGATGGATTTACCCGGGGAGGCCAAGGTTGACATTCCACAATCAGATCACTCGGATATTATGCGAAGGTGGTGTTAAGAGTCTCCGAAACCGGCGTATTTGTATGAAAAGTGTAATGAATGAGAAGGAAGCTAGACAGGTTTGTCAAGGTCGTGAGGTCTGGCACTCGATTTGCCTACCCCGTAAGGGACTTGGCGTGAAGATATGTATGTATGTACGAAATTTAATCAATTAAAAATATATAAAAATGAATACCTAACTGATTTTTATAAATGCTAAAATGTTTGCAGAACACTAGTACGAGGGACCTTCAATAATTACTTAGCCTCATCGCCCCATGGCGTTGTTGTTACAAAAGAGTTTTACTATCGTGCAGTAAATACTTTTTGAAGTCTATCAAGTACTTTTCAGTCTTTTCCCTTCATTTGTTTTGTTTCGACAGCCTTTGGAAGCGAGCGTGTCGGTCGGTTTTGCAAAACAGGAAAAAGAACAATATCGTTCGGTGATTAGATTTTTGTTTTTGGAAAGGAAAACGCGCAGCGAAATCAAAGAGCGCTTGGATGCTGTGTACGGTGACTCTTCTCCTTCGATGGCGACCGTCAAAAATTGGTTCAACGAGTTTGCTCGTGGCCGCACGTCGGTTTTTGATGAGCCACGCCCAGGTGCACCGAAACCGGCTACTACAGAAGAAAACGTAAAAAAATCCACGTCATGTCACTCGATGAGCTTATGTATGGATGCCACCACTTTACTAATTACAAATGCTTACGCCCGTGCCAAGATTTAAAAAAATGAATAACAGGTATAAATATCAAATTCTTTTTTTATTTATTGATAGTTTATTACTATGGAGGGTAGAGGTAAGGAGAACCGTCTCATACGGGAAAAAGCTTGTTAAAGTGTCCAACTTTCAGCACTAAATAACAGTTCAAAAATCCTCCAGAATGGCGCTGGCGTAGGCACAGGGTATGATATGAATTAAGCAGTTTTTAACTGATTGAAGTACGCTGAGTCAGGAAATTTAATCTATTTAAGCAGCGTTGCCAGAACGTTACTTTTGTAACATTTTACGTTACTTTTGACCGTCCAATGTTATTTCTATGTTACACGACACAAAATGTTACTTATGCGTTACTTTTTCGACTTTCAAACAAAAAATATCGTTAATCAGAATGCGATTGAGAATATTATATTTTTTTTCTCATGTTGGCGCGATTGAAACCAACATGATACGAATATTCAACATGACGGGATTAGCGGGAGGACCGATGCGATTACAATATGCGGTTTGGAGTCGCATTCATATGTGTCAAATCGACTTATTCATTCACTCCCGTGTATTTATTTATCTTTCATCCCGTTTATGCATGCGACCAAGAGACATTATTCTATCAACAAACAAATATTACGATTTTTCTAAGTTCTAATAAGAGGGACAAGAAACCTTTTTAATTTTTGGTTGGTTTTTGGTTGGTATTGAACGACATTTCTAAATTTGTTGGTAAAAACAAATAACTAACAGTTACGTACGTTTTTTTTCTTTTTAGCACCGGCAGTCGATTATTCGATCAATAATTACTAAGATTTTTTTTAGTTTAATTAAAGGGGCGGAAACCTTTTTTGTCTTTTGTATTCGTTGATGACAAAGCAGGTTGGTATTGATTTAAAGACATTTTTAAATTGGTTGGTATATTACTTAGATGTGATGCAAATGATGGTGTTTTTATTTTCAGCATTGCCAGTTGATTATGCGATGAAAAGTTGTCCATTACAAGCCGTGCAAAAACATATTACTATAACCTTGCTTGCAATATAGTATTGCCATCCCTTTCTAACTAATACACACAGAATACGAAACTGAAATTAAGTTAGTCGCCAACCATTTCTAATCACTTGTTGCACAGCTTGTACTAATTTTTACGTTTAATAAATGGGTCAAGGATCGTATGTAAGTTTTATGTTATGAATAAATTGCCGTAATAACGCATTGCGCAGTTTAGTAGTTTCACCAGTGAAAAAAAAACAACGTTATGTTACTTTTTTCGCCAAAATGTTACTTTTTGGACTGCGTCGTGTTACTTTTGACTATCTGCCACTGGCAACACTGATTTTGCGATTTTGAACTTTCAGTGCCTTCTTTAAAATTTACTCTGTGGCTACTGTAGCGCCACCCTTGCTTAGCAGATTTTAAGGGACACTTTTTCACACATAGAGATGGTTCTCCTTACCTCTACCCTCCATATTTATTACATATATAATGGGACCACATACCAACCGGTCTGTCGGGGTTGATGAGGTATCTCTCGGCTAGCGGGCGGCTGAGTGGGAAGAGGCCGTCCCCAGAGAAGAGCACCACTCGCGGGGAGGAGCAGCTGGAGCCGCTGCCGCGAGTGCGCATGCTGCCCGCCCGACGGCTCTGGGCTTTCTGACACAACCGTACTACGTACATTGCCATAGACCATTTATTTGTTATAAATCAACACACAAATAAATAACATACACTAATAACAATTCTCGATTACTTTTTTCGTGTAATTTTAGATTAATTTAAACAAAAATATCCTACAGTGCACGAACCCAATAAAGTAAGTATTCAAGCTTGCAACTATCATACTCCACTATGAAGGGTGACCACATAAACTTAAGTCCTCAAGAGTATTTTTTTTTATGGTAATGGAAGGCAAACAAGCAGATGGATTTTCTGATGGTAAGAAATTAAAGACACCAGAGGTAGTAATGGTGCGTTGCCAACCTTAAGCCCGGACGTTAGGCCTCGAGCAAAAATAAGTTTATCGGCTAACTTACCCTCCTAACCGGAACACGTCAACGTCAAGCATTGGACGTTATGGCGGCAGGAATAGGTAGGGCGATGTTGCATATCCGGGCAAGTCGCTGCGAAACTCGACCACCTAGTAGGATGCCACGGCGTTAGTGACGGTAAGCCTATGCTCGATATGCCTATAATAAAAGCAAGACGCACCGACTCGAAAAGGAAAATCACTAATTACAAATAGTTGTAATAAATACTTAAGTACGTTTTTGCCATAAACGCATAACTTATAGTTGCTTTTATACGCAAAATACGTGCGTGTGCAGTGAAAATATTAGCGCACAATTCCAAATACTGCGGTTGCTTTAGGGAACGTTTCAAGATGCCGAATGTGCATCTTGGGTTTTGTATCAACACACAAGGTTCAATTTTGATTGGTAAAGGTTAAGTTAATACTTTTAGTAGTCTAATATACTAACCAACGTGTATTATTAGTGTAAGTACGAGTTTATTTCTCAGAATACCTCTCTGCTTGTTTTGCTTGCGATTCCATAAAAAATAATCAAAATGTCATGCAAAAATTATCACTATCTCTACTGTCATAATATACAAAAATCATATCATACAACGGTTTTTTTAAATATAAAAAGAATATTGTTGCAATGCTTAAATAATTTTGTGACATCTTTTTAACATATATGTTCCGCAAATAAATATTTTTCATTTCATTATCATTGCCCTACCACAGTAATAAAAAAGCAACTCGCCGCATGCCCTTTGGCTTACTTCTATCGAGCTGTTCATCAGGTTTTTTTTTAATTTTAACTACAATTGTGATTTTATTTTATGTATAAATTATTATTTTTATAAATTAGTGAAATTTTATGTATAAATTAGTGCTCTTAATGGGTCGAGACAACCTACGATTATTGACACTATAAATGTACTATCTTATTGCACAAGAGGAAGGCTGTTGGCTCCTCTGCCCTCCAGCATGGAATACGACAATATCAAGCACTGATCTAACTGCGGCAGGAACAGGTCACTTTAGTTAGTAAGGACTGACTGCACTGGTGAACAATACAACAAACATTAGCAAACAATGGGTTAGTCGAATATTACAACTAATTAAAAAAATTAAAGCGCGCTTTGTTTTGCCAGATCCTTTGTGTGAGTCTCGAAGAAAACCAGCATTCAAATGTGGAGTGTATAGTTATGTTAAAAACTTACCTTTTTTCATAACCAAATTCCAACCTTAAAACCTCATTCTTGCAACCGTTTCCCGTTTTGAGGTACCTTGTCCTTATGTGCCTACCCCGATACCCTGGACTAAGTGTGAAGATATGTGTGAGTGTATGAATTTGGATCTTAGGTTTTTTATAAAAAAAATTATGTGAACGATTTTTTAATATTCCTAAAAAAATCCAAAAAATTGAAACTTACCCACCGGTCTTGGAAGTAAAACGTCGTTATTGAATTGGAAGCATGTCTGTGATGCAGTTGAGGAAACCCAGAAGCATTTGTTGGAGACGGAGTGGTAGTTGCATGTGGGGAAACTGAAGAATAGCTGGCCCCAAACAAGCCTGGCGTAAGCGACAACGAGGACATGGACCTGGGGGTCCCGGTCTCATGTTTCAGGGACAGTCTTCTAGCATTCGGTGGACGGTTGAACACAACCAGGGTTGAGACATTACACCATTTAGCACCACACGTCCTGGGAAATGGAATGCAAGAATCACCAGCGTTTTCACATTCAGACTGACTCCTTTGGCTTGTTTTCATCTCTTCGGAATCATCGTTAGATTTGACTGGAATCTGAAAGAATAAATGAATGAATGAATAAATAAACTCTATATTGTGCACAATTAAACTTACTACAAAATAGGGACAAATAAGTGTTAACCAACAGCATACAATTATAATTTATAGTTCACAAAAGGCGGTCTTATCGCCAAACAAAGCGATCTCTACCAGACAACCTTTTTGTCTGAGGAGACTATATAAATATAGGTTCAAAAAAACCTATAATTCCCTTTCGTTTTTTAACGATTTGGCATTTATTCTTTGGCACAGTTTTAAAATCACATGAGGAGTTTTGGCGCCATCGTGAATGAAGGTGGGTGTATTTTTTCATTATTATTGAATTTCGTGTTTATATTGAGTGAAATTGGTTAATTTAGGTAGGAGTTACATTATTTTGTTCGGTGACAGTGCACAAATGAAATAATCACGAAGAAATCAGTGTATCGTCTATGTTCTCGCTGCCGTCAAATCTCACTAGATGAGCTTGATTAACGAAGCTGAGCTGACATGACTTTGTACATAGTGACTAATGACTGTATAAAAATTATCTAACTTGACATTGGCAAAGTAAGTCGTGAAAACGATCGAAAGCCATATTTATAAAAAGAAGAAGAGGAAGAAATCACATATTTAAAAAAGCGCTTATCTATATCAATAAAATTACTTATGAAGTTTGCCAATCAACAGAATTATCACAAGCGATGTATAAATGGTTGAGTAATCACTTAACAAACATATGTAAACAAATAATAGTCTAGTCAACATGTGCCTTTTAGGTCAAAATTTTTAGCTCGCCTCGGAAAATTATGATCGAAATGTCATTCGATTTTCATCGCATTTAGAAACTTTTTGAAAAATTTGGAGTTTTGATTGCAAAAATTATAAAAGTTATAATTTAAATAAAATAGGTGTTTTAAGCACCCATTTTATTTAAAAATAATAAGATAAAATCTCTAGAAACGTGAACTGTGAAAGAAGGACAAATACACTTTCGTATTTATAATAACGTTATTCTATGGAAGCGAGGGTTGGGTATGTCAGAAAAAGCATGATTAGGATAAATGCGGTCGAAATGAGAGCGCTACGGAAAATCTGTGGTGTAACGCTCGCTAACCGCATTCATAACAGAGAGATCCGAGAAAGAGTGGGATTGAAAGTGTTGGTGTTAAAATGCGAAAGGGCGTGATCCGCTGGTTCGGTCACGTGGAAAGAATGACAGATGGAAGATTGACAAAGCATATATACAATGCGAATGTGGATGAATGTAGGTACCCGGGGAGATCAAGGTTGACATTCTCCGATCAGATCAATCGGATATTATCCGAGGGTGATTAGTTAGTATGAATTCTTAAGACCGATATAAACAACTTATCTCTTTTAAGATATAGTACAATAACAGCAGTTTTGTTGCTAATTGCTAATCTATTTCTTGTTGAAAAATAAATGGCCGCCTAGTAACTGAACTAAAGTCACACTATCTCTCAGTGTAGGTAGGTTAAGTAATATTGATAATTATCAACATATTTTTAACCGACTTAAAAAGTGGGGGTTTTCAATTCGACAGCATGTTTTTTTGTATGTTTTTATACAATTACTCGGACAATTACGATCCGATTTTGATGATTCTTTTTTGAAAAGGTAGGTCATGATTCCGAATGCATGTGTTATGTCCTATATTAATTTTATCATGCATCATGATAAAATGGCAAGTAGTTTTTGATTTCAAATTAATAAATAACAATATATGAAATTTTTGTTCGTGTTGATTATAATCATTCGCGCATTATTATTAAGTACATAAATCAAAACTATTAGTTGAATGTTGATAAAAAAAATATGTGGGACCATCTCGGAATCAATAGTTTTATTTAAAAAAAAACAACTATCAAATTGCAACGCGATACCTTGAAATAGTTGGAGTCGGATTTGAAGTTTTACTTAATTAATATTTATTAATGATTTGCTTCGGTCGTAATAATAGTATGCGTCAGGTTTTTTTTTATTATTTACTAGACTGGAAGGTTATAAGGTAAGAGGTATATTCTACCCGTTATAATGTTCGTGACATGATCTGATCTGGAGGGCAGGGTAGTCGGTAGACTTACAAATTAGGTCTAACACGGCCACAGGACAGAGCTGCAGGATCTATTTCCGGATGAGATTAAAAAATGCGACAAACGGAAAGTGGAGGTTCCGTACACATTACTCTGTTTTAATTAGTCAATTCAAAGTAAGTTCCGTACATGTTACTCTGTATATTTCTCTCTTCGCACCGTTGGCCCAAAAATATTATCACGCAATAATATCAATCTTACTACAAAAAATTAAACACTTGTTGAACACGTGTTTTGCTAAACACCGTCTTAAATTGGCTTCTCAACCAATAACATGTTGCTACGTCAACAAAGCGTATGTTTATTAGTTGTAAGTTTGGGCAGTATTTGGTTAAACAGGCATTTAGTTTGGAGTTGTTTGGTTTAATTCCAGCCACTGATTTTCACCTTCGAACATAGCGTCAGAGCTTAAGGTATTATGAACATCATCTTGATGCATGGCGATCTGCAACTGTGCGATTCTGAAGATATTTCTTACCCCACTCAACACCTTCGTGGAATCAGTTACCGAGGGCTGTATTCCCAAACGATTATGACTTAGGAACCTTCAAGAAAAGAGCGTACTCATTCCTTAAAGGTCGGTAACGCATCTGTGATACTCCTGGTATTGAGGATATCCGTGGGCGGAGGTGACCACTTTCCATCAGATGACCCACTTGCCCGTTTGCCTCCTCTTCTCTAAAAAAATATATTATACTCCCCCCAAAAGAGCCATGTGCTCGTTCGCTATCTTATCACATAAAAAAACTTATTATATCATAAAAAAAAAATCATACATATCACATATAGATTCACAATCCATTTACATCATTATGAATGCAATCCGGATTTTCAACTAGCAAAATGCTGCCAAGTAACTTATCTGTTGGATGTCAATTTTAAACAATCTTTAGTAAAACAAGCGTCTAATGTTTTTTTAATTTTACCTCATCTATAGATGTTGCTAGAGTCTTAAGACAATGCAAGAGACACCTATGACCTTCTTTCTTCTTTTTATATGCAGTCTTATTAATAGCTTGTAATATATTAATTGTGGTAGCAGTGTCCAGGTTTGTTCCGGATAGCCAAGAGAATTTGGGTATAGTTTGTTCTGTAACATTCCTGGGAAAAGTAACTTGCAAGTTGGCAGTGTAACCGTTGCATTCCGAGTGTATTTGGCATGTCCTTGTTTCAATATTCATGTCCGTTACTTCTATATTCGCCATTTCTCGTATTGATTCAAACTCTTCATCTATTGAGGCAGTGGTTTTGTGCGTTATTTTAGTCTAAAATATTTAAGAATAAAATAAAAGTTTTATTACCATTTTACATTATCATCAAAAAATATATTTTTTCTATTAAAAAACTCAATAGATTCTTATATTTTTTTTTGCTTTTTTTAAGTAAGATATTTACTAAATTTTTAGTACAAACAAAAGAAAATGAAGGTGCTATTTGCTATTTCCTTTATGACGCTCAAGATGTATGGCTCAACAAAACCTTTTCGGTATTATGGAATAAAGTTCCTTACGGCAGGCTTGGAGGGGATAGGGATTTTGCTGCACGCAACGTATACACAAGCGAGTAGTGTATAATACTTTTCTCTTTCTCCCTCACTCCACCCCGCCATTGCATAGTATACACTTGAATTGTGTCGATTCTACATTAGCCGAAGGAACTTCGTTCCTACCTAATGTCCCACGACACCACATTTATACATTAATTTTGATGTATGATACATGTTTGTAATACTTTTAAAAGCGTTTAATTTTTTATTCTTGCCTCTATGGTCTAACGGTCCAGGGTCTTGACTTCTCCCCGGGTTAGATCCCCAGGTTGGCCAACAAAAAAAAAAATAGAAAATGTGTATTTTCCTTCTTCTAACAAAAATGACGTTGCCCTGGAATGGATATGTGCCCGGTTGGCGATAGGCTTGCCATCTATCACATTATGGGACTTAGTGTCTTTGGTTAGTAGTGGTTGCCTTTGTCTTCCTCTTCAGGGACATTAGCGTAGGATATTTTCTTATTTAATTTTTGCATTTGTTAACAGTTTCTTTTTTACGATACAGAAAATACAAATAATAGAAAAATCTCGAAATCTTATCCCACAAAAGATACACATATATTTTTATTAGATAAGAATATTACGTCTGAAGTTGAAAATGTAAATATTTTTAATTACTGTTGTCCAGTAATCATGATAAATTATCAGGAAAATGCACAGCTAAATATTATCAAAACTACATAATATTTCGTATTGTCATACCTACCCTTTGTGCTTCTTGACCTTTATTATCATTTGGAGACAATTCATTGGCAGAGCTGACAACTGATGCATAGCTAGCGACTGAAAATAAATTATACTTAATTATTTACGACTATCAAATACGGTTGATATAAAGTAATTTTTATACCATAAGTGGTCTAGCAGTCCAACGTTGGACGTGACTTCTTGTGGTGCTGGGTTCGATCCCCGGGTTGGGCAACAAAAAACATAGAAAATGCATATTTTCATTTTTTTTAATAAAAATAACGTTGCCCGGTCGGCGATAGGCTTGCCACCTATCACATTGTGGGGTTTAGTGTCTTCTGCTAGTCATGGGTGCCCTGGTTGTGCCTCTGCCTACCCTTTCTGTGATATGGGCGTGAACATACTTAAAAGTTTTACACAAATTATCTCTGTTGAACCTCTAGTTCAATGCTAGCATTGATAGTTTAAGGTCAAGGTTTCAATCCCGAGTCGGGAGAAGCCCAGTGGACATAGCAGTGAATAAGACATATTCTGTCATGTTACAGTGTTCCAGACGGAGAGTAGGGTGCCCGTAGACTTACACAATAGACCTAACATCCCAGTCACAGCACAGAGACACACTTATTACATCTGTAGTGACTGTAGACCACTGTTGTCTCTTACCATCAGAAGAGCTTGCTTGTTTGCTGATCTCTAATTAAAAAAAAATATTTTAGTTAAATCTGACATACCATCACTGCTGTTATCAAAATCATTCTCTGTATCATCTGGTAGGTAATGTAAGCACATTTTTAACAAAGACGGATGCATGCCCCACAATCTAAGTGTTTGATCTCTGCCCCAAGTAATTAACTGATAATTTGAAGGTAAAGTATTCTGTCTCCAAACCATCGTTTGCACTGTATCTGTATGCCCCACTAATCTATGGGTCAATGCCCCTCCAATCCAAATGCCAATGACCCCTGTCTGCTCAACTCTAGGTAGTCCACCCCAACCTACACCAATTGTCAACAACCCACTTCCAAAAGGAGTATAAATGGCTCTCCAAACAGGAAAATTTGTCATTATAATATTTTCTGGTCGCCTTGCATTATTTATGTCAAAGTACTTAATACTGCCATCATGGCTAGATGTAACTAATTGGTATTCATGATGGGGGCTCCAATCTACACCATGTATTTTACAAAGGTGGGCTGATATGTAGTGGAGGGGGGCGGTGCTCTTTCTATAGTCCCATATTTTAATATCGCCATCATGAGCGGTGGCAACTATATTTGATGATACTTTATTCCACTGTACTTGAGATGCTCCAGCTGTGAAATTATATCAAAAATGTCAATATGACATATATTATGTAAAAGCCTTAGGTTGGCAAGTACTATAACAATCTTTGGTGTATATTGGTGACATGAATAATTCCAAGTTTGTTAGAATTGGAACGAAGTTCCTTATTGCGCGTTGTTAAAGGAGGCTAGACGGAAAAAATTCTTACGAAAATTTGTCACGACACTTTTGCTATAGTGAGCTATTGTAAGCTTTGCAGATTGCGCATGTTTTTTTTTAATGTTTTTTTATGTTTCTCTGTCTGTATCTCTCTATAAGAGAGGTAGAGATAGAGAGAGAGAGGGGGGAGAGAGAACTTCGTTCCATCCGGGTGTCCCTTGACACCTCTCAATTTTTTTTAATTTCTTAAAAACCCAGAGAAAAATTACTAGACTGTGGTAATTGCATTTATCAAAAAGTTAATATAATTACTCTAATTTCATAAAAAAAATCTTAATTTATTTACCAGTTACTACATTCAGGTGGACAAATAGCAATGTTTCATGACATTTGTGATTTTACTTCAAAAACCTACTTAGAGGTAGTTAGCATTGTTAGAGCTATTTTTATCATTCTTCCAATTTTGTATTATAAGCTATCTTTTATGTGGGTATTATTGACATTATTATAACTAGTCAACGGTCCGCAGCCCATATTGGGTGTCTAAAAAGAGTCCGCTCAATGGTCCCGACCCGATTTGGGCCTCGACTGCCGCGCTCCATTCTTAATTCCAGTTTGTTCAAGTAAACTTTGTGTATCCAAACGTTTTTTTTTTAGTCTATAGCAGAATAAACAACCCGTCGTATTAAAAAGTTTGAAGTATGTCAACATTCTTGTAAATAACATTTGTAATATGTTTATATGACATATCTACAGATAAAACACATAAGTTTTATGAGTGTCTTCCACTAAATACTCCATAATAAGAGATAATAAGAGATTAAATAGCATGTGACACTTTTGGAACATGCAATTATTTAATTCTATAGAGCTTGTGTTGTAAAATATTTGCATGAACATTGTTGTTTTTGTAATTGCATTCTGTTAAACGTTTCATGTTCTTTCGAATAAAGTATACAGAAGGTAAATAAAACACGTTTGTTTTGAATAAGAAATGTTTTTCTTGGAAAAATTGGGAAAAAACACAGAAAGTTTTTTCACATTTTGTTTGTTGCAAATGGTTTTGAGGCTAAACATACACATTTTTACGTTATTACGTAGCTTAATTCTCAAGGATTCTAAAAATATATACATTTATATGTTTTTAATAGATAAATCGAAAGATATCATCGTTATTCGCCAATTTTGTTTTGCTGCCATTTTTCGCCAAACGTGCTGGCCATCGGGCGGGAAAATCGCTTTTGCTTTTGGACTGTTGACTGGATAAGAAATATTGTAACTCAGAAATACAAAATACCTATTAGCTGTGGACTACGATGATTGTTGCTATAACTCTAAGTCTCGAATGTTTAAAATAAAGAAAGACCTCTAAGCTATGGTAATTAGACAATAAGCTTAAAAATAATAGTAGACATTAGATATGTAAAAGCTATAATTATATTTTATATTGATATCTTCAAATACTTTGATAATTGTTGTTTAGATTAAGAATGCTTGGATCATTTTGTAATATTACGTGTAAAATAACTGGTTTTGTGGCATATCAACTTGGCTAGTTCCTTATAGTATAAAAATTTTTTTTTTAGTATTGATACACAAAAATAAATACTGACCAACAGCACTTAATGATACTACAGGTTTCCTTGCATCTCTTAAATCCCATAGGTGTGTGAATGTATCAATAGAGCAAGTTGCAATTAAGTTATGGTCCTGCCTGTGAAAGTGTGTGTCACTAACTATCCGTGTATGTCCACGCAGTGAACTCACACATGTTAAATCATTTCCCGCTCGCCATTCATAGATATCCACACGTTGATTGCTCTGAAACATAAATTGCACAAATGTAATCCCAACTTATGATTTAAATTTTGATCTTAGAATAAGATAAAAACAACTTTGCATTTACCCCACAGAAATAAATGCAAGGCTCATTCGAGTTGGGTATATGGTACCAGCTCAACTCATGAGGCATTAAATTAATCATTTTTTTCATTTTCTGGATTGGAAATCAAATAGTAATATGTGTGGCTTTTATGCCTGATGCTTAGAAGTAGGGTAATAATGGTGGTAATTCTGCTGATCATCAACTAAAGTTACTTTTAAGTTTATTCTATTATTTTCCAAAGAAATAAAAAGAAAGGAGATGTAACAATTTAGATATTTCAAATTTGGATATGTCATATTGTGACATTTTTAATCAACATTTACTGAGGACCATTATAAAACTCTGTTGAAATATCATGTAAAAACTAATCTGACAACATTAAAATGTGTTTTGTCTCTTTCTATTACTATTGTAGAAAGGAGATAGAGATAACTTAAAATTAGTTTAGTAAATGTGCAACAAAATAATATATTTTGGTTAATTATAATATTCCATTATTAATGCTCATTTAAACTATTACATACCTCTCAATGGTAAAATTATTGGCTCAATAGTTTTCGCCCATGACTTTGCACTGTACCGGAGTTACAGAAACACTTAAGTTATTCCAAACTATGTCTGATAAAAAAGTTAATTTATTTTTATGTTAAAATCTAAGATGAATTCACTCGTTATAATGGAGAATTGGAACATACATACAAACAATTACACTCCCAAACAAGGATTGTCAAGTAATTGATAAATTAAAGTACAATATTTGAACTAAATCTTTGTTTTTTACCGCTATAGCACATAATTTTTGTCCAGCATACGTGTGACACCATTCAGCACCAGACGCATCATATTTACTGTGACGAGGATACTTCTTCACTATGTCCCCAGTGTCTTCCTCAAGGTTTATTTGTTTTATGGCCAACCACCTGCGTCCTGCTAACAGGACATTGTTCCCAGTATAATCGGCGGTCATAGCCGTGGCTTGCAACTCCCGGTACTCCCATTTCATTAACTCTGAACTCCAGTGGACAGACATTTTAGACAACAAACATCACCAGTTATGACTATATACACAGCTATAACCCTAATTCTTAATATTTACACCCTCGCAACAACACCTTTTTATATTGGACTTCGTATTTGATTTTGAATACAAAAACATTATATATATATTTTTTACATTTATTAAAACTTTTCAACAACGATAAATGCAAAGTAAATAGCATAATATTGTTCTGTCTGTGGTAAATAGCACAGATTAATATTACTCACAGAGGTAAATAGTCAATAGATGACACATGTCAATGAGTTTTGGCGTCATCGAGAGAAAAGAAGGTCGAAGTTTTTTTCAAAATTATTGAGTTTCGTGTTGATATTGAGTGAAATTAGTCAATTATGGTGGCATTTTGTACAATTTTGTTCAGTAAAAGTGCACAAATGAAATAATCATGGAGAAATTAGCGTATCGTGTATTTCTTCGTGACCGCCAAACCTCATTGCATGAGCTTGAGTAAACAGACCACCGCTTTACCCAAGAGTCTGACATAACTTCCTGACGACTTATGACTTATGACTAATTAAAATTAATTGAAATGGATATCAAATCTGATGCAAATTTCTACTTGACTAATGGCTAAATATTAACGTGAAGGCCAAAACCTAAAGAAAGAAAGAAGACACATGTCAATTTCGAGAACAACTATTGTCAGTTGTCACTGTCACTGTCGTTTAGACTTGCCAGCTTCATAATAATTAAATAATAAATAACTAAATAACAAGTTAAGTCTCCCAAAGTGAGCTTGTTTAAAGTGCACCACTCTACTCAAGACCCTGACGTGACTTTGTAAATAGTGACTAATGACTGTGTAAGAATTAATTATTATGGAAGACACGTGACTAAGGACTGTATAAGAATTAATTAATACGAAAAACGTGGCAACATGGCTTAAACGTCTTAGCCGGCCCCAGAAAGGGGCAATTTAATTAAAAAAAAGTTGAGAGGTGTCAAGGGACACCCGGATGGAACCACTCTCTCTCTCTAAATCTCTATCAATCTCTAGTAATCTCCACCCCTATCTCTCTTATAGGGAGAGACAGACAAAGAAACATGAAAAAAAATAATAATAAAAAAATAAAATAAATAAATAAAAACTAAATAAAAAATATGAAAAAAAAATAAAAAAATAGAGACGGACAGAGAAACATGAAAAAAAAATAATAAAAAAAAAACAAAATAAATAAACAATAAAAAAAAATAAAAAAAACGGACATGCGCAATCCGCAAAGCTTACTTCAGCAAAAAGTATCGTGACAACTTTTCGTAAGATTTTTTTCCGTCTAGCCTCCTTTCACAACGCGCAATAAGGAACTTCGTTCCAAAACTTCGTTCCAATAACAAGTTGCGCGACATATTGGCACTAAATGGTTGCAAAATCGAACTTATTTTTTTTAAATAAAAATAAATGATATAATTTCGTAAATCAGTTTGAGAAGTAAAACAAAACACGAAATTAAACTAATACTATTATTACGTACACGGTACCTACACATTACGTATTTTATAAGCTATTATGATAATAATAAGAATAGCTGGAGACTGTTGATTTAATGAAATGAAATGAATGAAATAATTAATTTCGGCTATCAGTTATCTGTCTAAAAAAATTGAAAAAATATCTTCATGCCCATATCCTCGAAGAGGTAGGCAGAGGTACAACCAGAGCACTCACATCTAGTCGAAGTCACTTAGTCTCACACTGTGTATAAGTGACAAGCCTATTATCAACCGGGCACATATCCAATCGCGATCATCATTATACATAAATATTATAAACCGAAATTACAATTTTTATATTTGTTTTGTATGCCAGACTGGGAATCGAACCCGGGACCTTAAGAAGTCAAGTCCGACACCGGACTGCTAGACTACAAAGCCGAAAATGGTTAACTTTGCTAATACTTGAAAAACTTGCATTTTTTATTTACGTATTTATTTTTTTATTATGTACCTAGTATTTATATACTGTTTGGTGTCAACTGTCAGTGAAAATGTCAATCAGAATTTCTATATAAAATTGTAAACAAATCCAATCCAAACATGTTAAATTGATGTTATTTATAGTGAGATAAATATAGATTAATATCGATAATTTCATATAATGATGAATAAAACTGCTAAGTTTTTGAGATTGGCATGGCATTTCACATAAGAAAATGCCGGCGTACATTGTTCCATAAGAAGCTGCTGCAATTTCTTTTGGGTCTTCTGTTTATTTACATTTATTGCGAATACGCTATTTACTACGTTACACAAATACAGGTAATGATGGCAAGTTTTATGCGTATCCATTTAACAGGAAAAGTTATTAACAGAGGAATGACTGCGTTTTTGTTATCAGAATGGGTACTACTTTCCTTGTTTTGTCAAAAACACAATAAAGTCTGCGTAATCCTACATAGAGCAAGGAAGTAAGTTCTGTGTCAAAAAGCTGCCTTTATTCCGTAAAATGTACACTAGGTATCAGATTTGTTTTGTGCCTACGCATTTTTAAAAGCGCTTTAAAAAAAGCATTTTTTCTAGTTTTTGTAATATCCTAGTAATTTACGATACTACTAATTTGCTTGCTAATTTCATTTCACAAAATTAAAATTTTCATTAATTTTAATTTTTGTACAACCTTCTTTGGAAAAGGGCTTCATAGGCTATTTGAACTACTTTTATATATGAAATTAAAATTTCAAATTTTAGTGTGGCTGGCCAGTGTTAAATGTCAATAATAGAAATGTGGAACCAGTATATGCTTTGATCATAGCTGATATACACCTGCTAGGCTCTGGGAGTGGGCACTGGCTAGATAAATGGCGTAGAGAATGGCAAATGCATAGAGCCTATCAAACAGCAATCACATTACACAAACCAGAATTGGTTTTCGTTTTAGGTAATTTTGTTGTTTTGAAGTTATGTTTCAGTTAACACATTTTCTGTACTCTTGAGTGAACTTAGTTTATAATTAAAAAGGTATAGATGTAATGAAGTAATGTTAGTAAGTTTAGCTTTCAATTAAAAAAAAATATTTTTTTTAATTTGTTGTATGTGCAATATTCCAGAATTGTTTTTTTTGTGTGAGAGTTCAGCAAACAAGCATATGACTCTCATGATGTTGAGAGATAACGGAGGCCTATGAACACCATAGGTGTTACAGGTGTGTCACTGTCCCATGTGTGAGATGTTAGGCCTATTGTACAAGTCTACCAACTACCTCTCTTACTTTCCCCTCAAACCAGAAGATCATAGTCATTATGGTGGCAGGAATAGGTAATGTGGTAGAATGTAGAGAAAAAGGAGGAAAATAAAAAAAAAACCCAATCATGCTGTTTTTGTTAGCTTTCAGGTAGTACCAATTTTGTTGGTTGTGCCAGTGTAATAAATGTTTTTGTTTTTTAGGAGACTTATTTGATGAGGGGAACATTTGCAGTCAAAATGAATTTTCTGACTATGTGGAAAGATTTGAAAACTTCTTTCATGTACCTGCTGGAACTACCATATATACTGTGGTAGGCAACCATGACATAGGTTTTCATTATAGGTAAAACAATTTTTATAATTCTATGGACCAAAATATTTTTTAAACAATGTTTTTAAATTAAACATATAAATTAAATGTAATTTTTCAAATTTGAAGAGAAATAGCTGGATTATTAGTAAAATTTGACCTCAGAATTTATTACTTTTTACTTTCTTACTAAATAAACCACTAAACACTAAATAAGCTATATTTATATAAGAAAACACCACATTTTGTAGAAAGTGTTTTGGTTATTTTATTTTATATGTATTGGTATTTATTTTATAATTATTTTATATGGTTTTTATATGTATTTTATTTAACCTTGTGCACTTGGCTTTGCAAGCTATACATGTTTTTTTGTTTTGTTACCAGGCTTGTTTGGAGAATAAAGATCTGTTCTTTTATCAAGCAGTCTGTAAATATTGTCAGTTTATTACTAACACTGATACTGTGACTAGGTTGTAGATTTTAGCAACAGCTCATCTGGATTGTTATTACCTTGGCAAATATATTTGCTACGTTAACATCGCCTTTGACATGCTGTAATCTGTAGGGTAACCCAGGGCTTGTCAAACAGTGTACTGTGTCAATGCGACAGTGTCGAGTGAGTTATCCGTGTCTAATAACTAGTTACTGAGCTTGTACCTACTTATTATAGCTGGTAACTATTTTTGGTCCACGAAGTGCGGTTGGGTTAAGAGGAATCGTAAAAAGGAGCTATAAAGGGTAAGTGTTTTTGATCCAGAAGAGCCTCTCAACCCCTCCTCTGTCACTGAGTGGGTTAAATGGCGCTGCTGTTAAAAAAATAGCACGTCCTAAGGGCGTCACACTACAGATAAGTTAGGGAAGCCTTTTTTTTTAACATGTGGAAATCCATCATGGATACCCACGGATGGTTATGTGAGACTCTTGTGAGAGTGTCCTCCCCTTCGCCAGGTACCGGGGCTGTGGGGACGCTTTTGCAAACTTCCACTACCCCGGTGGCGCTGGATCCGACAATCCCCTTCTGGCAGCCCCACCTAACAGGGCCGCATATCGTCTGAAGTGGTGCACGGAGTGGTGGTGCACCACTTCGGGGTTCCAGTGGCGACAGGCCTGCCGCAACCCTATCTAGACTGGGCGGGCTAGATGGTAAGCCCGCCCACCCCCCTTCTCCGCGGGCCGTGCTGCCACCATCCCACGCAGGCCAAATGGCCCACCATCCTGTGCGCGCTTCTCTACTGAGGAGCGCCCTCCCTGGTCCGAATTGGTTTCACTGCGGTCCCGGCTCGACCCAGCTACTCAGTCCCCCCGCCATGACAAGGCTCGTACCCTTGGGAAAACTTAGGGAAGTTAGGAAAGCCCTGGGATAACCAAGGCAACTGATCATGTTTGAACCATAACACCTCAGGCTTAAATAAATAACACATCATTACATTATGCATTTCTAAAGGCAGAGTGTATGCCGTATCAACTAGAAATCTGTCTGTTTGAGTACAATCTCGTAAAAAAGTTATTAAAAGTCTTGATATATTACACACTCATACATATCTTCACGCCAAGTCCCTTACGGGATAGGCAGATAGTATCGATTGCCAGACCTCATGATCCTGACAAACCTGTCTTGCTTCCTTCACATTCATTACCCTTT
>NJDC01000049.1:284787-296328 GCA_002245475.1 Calephelis virginiensis | reverse complement strand
TTCAAGCCTTCCAAATGGAACACGTACTCGCCAGTGCCTCCACTTCTCAAACAGACCCCTAAACCGGCTAATAACCAAGTAGTGGTCCGTGTTAAGAGTTGGGCCTCTGCAGGTTCTGTCTATTAAACACTTCCGGAGGTGACTATCAACCAAAATCAAATCTATCATACTCATTTGATCATTCCTTCTCCTTGTATACGTATTTATGTCCTTATGCTGAAACATTGTGTTAGATACAAGAAGATTTCTTTCTACACATAAATCCAAGAACGGCCTCGTGACCGTCCCGTCGTGTCCCCACCCAACCATTCAAGTCACCACACATAATCACTTTTTCATTTCCTTCAACCATATCCAGAACATCCCTTACAGAATCCCAAAACTTTTCCAGGTCATGAGTCGACGACAAGTTGACCGGAGCATAGGTTGCTACCACAAAAACTCGAGTGACTCCTAGCTTAGTACGGACCCAGAGCAGTCTCGTACCAACCAGACCATACTCTTTCAGGCCTGAGGCTAAGCGAGACGATAAAATGATACCTACCCCAGCGCTGGCCAATGACCCGCATTGATATATTGACGATTAATTTTTTTTATAGTATGTATCTTCACGCCCATATCCCCGAAGAGGTAGGCAGAGGTACAACCAAGGCACCCACGACTAGCCGAAGACACTAAGAACCACAATGTGATAGATGGCAAGCCTATCGCCAACCGGGCACATTTCCAATCCCGACCAACATTTTTTTTTATTAGAAAATTGGAAAAAATCCAATTTTCTTTTTGTTGGCCGACCCGGGATTCGAACCCAGGACCTCATGCAGTGAAGTCCAACACCCGGACCGCTAGACCACAGAGGCGATATTTATAGTATGTATTTAATGTAGTCATTATTTATTTTAAATTTATGCACAATAGTTTACAAAGGTAGAGAGTATTGATACATTGCATTATTGCATTATTTAAGAGTCAATCTAATTTCAAAATGCATTAATTATACTTTATAAATTATTTTATAAAAGCCGAAAAGACATTCATCAGTATGAACTACATAAGATTTAGTGCAAAAAATATTTATTTGTCATTTTTATATGATTTATCCGAAATGTTATTGTTAGTGCCTGTTAAAATATAAATTGCTAATATTTTTATTTAATTCAAGGATAACGCCACATCTAGCGGAAAGGTTTGAAGCCAAATTTAAGGCGCCTCCTGTTCAGCTTGTAAGTTTAAGAGGAAACCATTTTGTGCTTATCAATTCTATGGCAATGGAGGGTGATGGGTGTTCTCTGTGCTCGAGGGCTGTTGCTGAAATTGATAGGATTGCTGGTATATATTTTAACTCATATCTACTGTATATAAACTTGTGTATTACCATATCTACTGTTTAATTAGATGTATAGAAAACTTCCATTGTTTCCTTAAGGGTTGACATTGAAATTATATTTAACATAAAAGTGCCTCTTCCTGTCAGGAATCGAACCTGATTCTCGTGAATGTTTGGTAGCGTTAGGATGAGACAAATGAGGCGGTCAATATATTTATTACTAGCTGTTGCTCGCGTGGTTAATGGTTCCACTGGAGATAAAAACGATAGGATAGTTTTTTTATGTGTTAATCAAAGTTACCCTCTATAATCGGTTTAGCAGATTTTACATGAAGGAGCAACAAACAAACAAACATAAAAACTTTCTCATTTATAATATTAGTAGGATTTGGAATAGTTAAAACACTTATTGATTCAACATTATATATCAAGATGTACATATTTACTTCTACAAATTTATTTTTGCAATGTCTACTCTTGTTGCAGACGTTTTTAAGTGTAGCAGTGGCTCTTCGCTATGTAAAGGGAAAACTAAAGTTCATCAGTATAGTAGACCTATTATAATGCAGGTGCGTATTTTATCAAATATATGTATTACTATCGGATGAGTTACATTTCAATAAAAAATCATTCAGCCATGAATACATGTGTTTTGTTATAAAAAAAAATGATTAAAAAATACAAACTTCCTTTATAATCTAATTTTCCGTAAGTGTTTTTAAATGATTTCGCCTTTTCACCATTTTCGTTTGTGTGCCAGGCGCCTAACATATTATAGTCTATAAGCAGTGTGGTATCTCACAAAACAGTCAATGACATATCTCGTTGAATAGCGCATGTCTTGGGACCTTTAAATATTCTACTAATATTTTTTGCGATAAGATGACGACTGAAGACTCTTCTAATAGTAAGAGACGTCAGACAGCCATAGCCTGTAGACACCATGAATGTAAAGTAAAGGAGATTCGTCGTCGTACTGTGGCCGAGATGTTAGGTCCAATGTGCAAGTTCGTCTACCTCCAAACCTGAAAATGGCAGTGTCATTATAGCGACAGGAATATGTAAGGTGGTAGATCCCTACCCGGGCAAGTTTCTGCACAGCACCAATAGTATCAGTCTTGTTAGTAATGACATACATTTTGATCTGTACTCGCCTCTTAAGGCCAAAACACCTGACCGCGTAGCGGCGTGTTACTATTTATTTATTTAAAACAGAGTAAAATCTTTTTAATTACAAATAAGCAATAAGTTTCTCACGATGGTCCATGGCATAGACACTTCTATGACGCCGCAACGCCAACCGACGATTGTAGCGGCGCGGCGCCGCAACGCGGTTATGTTTTTTGGCACTTACGAGCTGCCTGGCAGAGAAGCAGATGGTCTATTTTACTCAGCGGACATAAATAGTAGATGTTTTAGAAAAAAATGCTGTAGGTTACTTCTAATTTAGATATCAGATGGTTATTATGGTGTGACGAATAGTTAAGGCGATGGATGCTGTAAAGCACTGTACTACCAGTCGTATTGCTGGTAATGATATCTTAACTCTCGCTACTTATGAGCTGCTCGGCATATTGTCAATTTTACACGGGAGACTCGGACCAACACTGGCTAGTCACAGTGCTAGTGATCAACGACAGTATCATCGACACTCGCTTTATACGAACTGCTTATATAGGAAAGCAACCATAATTTTCAAAGGAGCCCGAGATCAGGATGGCACTAACTAAATTAATCTATTACAGCATTACCCTCTGTACAGAGAGTCAGATAATATATGCAGCGATCCAGATGCAGCGCCTATAGAAGAGAGGAATACCCTTTTTGAGGAACGTTGGGATTGTCTCTCAAAAGAATCCACGGAATACCTCGTCGAGAGCTTACATCCTCGCGCCGCGTTTGGGGCCCACACACACCATAGTTGCTTGGTACGGCATAGCTTCGTCCCCACACCCAACCACAAGATTGAGTTCACCGAGTACACTGTGCCATCGTTTTCTTGGAGGAACCGGTTGGATCCAAAGTATTACTTGGTATGTGGGCTGTGTAATAATCGTAATTATATGTCCATTCTTTTACATAATCACTAAAATGTGTCATTTTGACGTGACAACGTCTTATAATCCGATGGAGCCGGCTGCACGCACCAAAAAACATGACTCATGCGGCGTTACCTCGCTCTGAGGCGTGCCATTTAAGGCTTGAAGTGCAAGCGAGAGCGCGGAACGAGCGACAAAGAGGCATAATCGCCCTACGTTCTTATGACGTTGTCACGTTCAACTATCGTCGCTAAACCGACTTGACAGACAACTGCTTTTTTTTTCTAAACATTTTAATGTTTACATTATTCTGTTTTGTATTTACTGACATTTTTAATTTATACTTTAATTTTAATTCCGATATTATTACTTACTAGCTGTTGCCCACAGCGTTGCCCGCGTGGTAAATGGTCCCACAGGAACATTTTTGGGGATAAAAACTATCCTATGTGTTAATCCAAGTTATCCTCTATGCGTGTGCTAAATTTCATAAAAATCGGTTCAGCTGCTTTTGCGTGAAGGAGTAACAAACAAACAAACAAACAAACATGCAAACCTTTGCATTTATAATACCAATAGGATAGGATGTCCATTCTTATACATATCAAATCTTTGTAATCTGTCATTTTTTATAAACATTTTTATTTTTACGTTATACTACATATTAACTGACATTTTTAATTTTAAACATTAATTTTAATTTCGACATTATTACTTATTTTTTATGTCGTCTGTGTAAACTCAGTATTCAGGTGAATACAGTACACCCGCAAGCAGTTGTTGCGTATAATCACTACATTGTATAAAACAAAGTCGCTTTCCGCATTCTGTCCCTGTGTATGCTTACTTGTATCCCTGCCTGTGCTTTCCGTTGTTATGGTTGAAGGAGAATAACACCCCAGCGTCACGTTGCCAACAAACTGTTGCTTATTTTTTATTGTCTGGAATTTTCCTTAAGTGTTTGCCTATTCTTATTTATAAAATCAATTGCTGTTCGGTAATCTCGTTAAAAATCGAGAACAGCTGGACAGATTTTGCTAATTTTGATTTTGAATTATTTGTGGAAATCTAAAGAAGGTAAAAGAAAGAAAAAAGAAAAAACTGCGAGGAAACTAGGAAAACAATATTTTAATGTTTCTCATACAAGCTGAACGGCTGGAAAGACCTTCACCAGAACAGATTGCTGTTCGTTAGTCTCGCTAAATCTCGAGAACGGCTAAACCGTTTTGGCTAATTTTGGTTTTGATTTATTTGTTCAAGTTCAGGGGAGGTTCAAAAGAAAAGGAAAAGGAAAAAAGCGAGGAAACTAGGAAAAACACCATTTCAATTTTTGCCATATAAACTGAACGGGTGGAAATCCTGTCTGGGGCGATATTTTTCTTTCTTTAAAAAAATATGGAAAGAAGTTGTCTGGGACAGCTAGTACTTTATAAAAAAAAACTTGTCATGAAACCGACATTGTTAGGTTTAACTAAGAAATAGGATAAAAATGAAGTTACAACGTTTTTTCCTTCAAAAGAACCATCTCGAAAATAACTAACACAAAAAAATACAAAATTTTTGCTCGTGATGGGATTTCTAAGTGGCGATTAATTTTTCTTATGAATTTTAAATATACGAAGATGATTTGAAGTTATACGTTTATACTAGCGAACCCGACAGACGTTGTCCTGTACGTGACATATTATCCATGGAATGTGGCAATAGCAGCTTCGTTAACTGTCAACTGCCAACTGTGACGGTAGCGCAGTCTGTTGGATCCAATGTGAAATATTCCAAAATCAACAACTACTTATTATTAAAAAAAATAATTAAAAAAACTTTTTTAAAGAGATCAAAATTTAATCTCTTAAAAATGTTCTTTTAATTATTTAATTGTGAATCTAAACCAACCTCGAATCCCCTTGAACACATATTCAATATTTTTTCAGTTTTTATTTAATATATTTTATCAATATTTTAACAACAGTTCAATATTTTTTCATTGCAATAACGACATATTACATCTTTTTAGAAACGTCTTTAAACCAGAAATATTTTGAAATGATGGGCCACTGTTGCTTTCATATTTTTTTTATATCAGAGCTATTGAAAGTTTCATATCATAAATATTTCTTCAGAAATTTGACACAAAACAATAGTTTGACATTACTCCAGTTAGCTATTGTATATGATAGCTATTCACTGATGTGGTTAATACTTAAGCACAGAAATAATTATGATATTAACCGATTTGACCTCGTTACGAGTAAAAATATGAAATTAGACAAAAAAATATGTTTTGTTTAAAGCGCCATATTTCTAGCAGTGTGAGGTCTATAATTTTTTAAAATTTTTTTTGGGCTTGTCTTTAGTTCCACTATTAGCTTTCCAGGGGTTATCCATTGCGTTGTGGCCACCCTATATATATTAGGATGTATACAAGATAGTATGTTTTGTGTTGTAGCTAAGTGTGACCCCGCAAGAAGTGAAGGTGTCCAAATGTGACCTGCCTCGCGAGTGGACAATGCAAGTTACTGCGATACTGATGTTTGTCTGTCTTCTTCTTTGCTTGCGGTGGTCTACGTTCAAGCCTGCAACTTACAACTATAAGTATTTGTAATTCACGTTTTAATACTGATTTTTGGTTGCTGTGCCGGAAATAAATATGACTAATTTATTTTTAGCTCAAATTATATAATATGCAATATATAATGATATTTTTCTTCTTTCGTTCCTGTTCCTTTTATTTGGTTGACTATCTTTATCTGTCCGTGGTCCTTTATCCAGGGTTGTTTGTGTGTGCATCTAAGCTCGTTCCATGTCCATTGTAACGGTTGCCCACTATAGGGCCTACGGCCGACGGTCCTCACCTTATTTTCGTGTCTCATTTGTGTTCGCCTGATCGGCTAGTGTAAGTATAAACCAAAAGCCGGTTCAAGAAGCACATGTAACAACTTGAGAATTGCTGAACCGCTTTTTCAATATATTTAGCTTTTAGAATCGTTTTAATTCAGAATAATTATTTAATCGATCGCCTCTGTGGTCTAGCGGTTCCAGGTGGTGGACTTGACTGCATGAGGTCCCGGGTGCGAATCCCTGGTCGGACCACAAAAAGAAAATTAGGGTTTCCCAATTTTCTAATAAAAAAATTTTTGCCCGGGATTGGAAATGTGCCCGGTTGGCGATAGGCTTGCCACCTATCACATTGTGGGATTTAGTGTCTTCGGCTAGTCGTGGGTGCTCTGGTTGTGCCTCTGCCTCCCTTTTTAGGGGATATGGGCGTGAAGATACTTTTTTTAAAATTATTTAATCATTTGAAAAGTTAAGATTGAAAAATTCACGTGAAACAGACGGACGGAATTGATAAAACATGTTTTTGTGTTCGTTCGACTAAGGGCAAAATACTTGATCCATATCGCCACTCGTGACCTAAGAAATACGTGATGTGATAAGTGGTGATACAACAGAATTTGATGATATAATATTTAGTCTGTTATTTTGGATTTTTCTGTGGGATTGTGAGATAAACGAACGGATTTCCGTTGGTAATGATAGATACGAACATGAGCGTACCAAGGTACTCGCAGAGGGGGCAGCTGCTCTACCCCTAGAAGAGTCTTCCTATAGATCTGCAACTATTCGAATTCGAAATCTGTTTAACAGGCTAGGAATGTTAAGTAGTAATGCAAGAAATTTGTCTTAAGAAAAATAAATTAAAAGAGAAGTTTTTAAGACATTTTGTGAAGAACCATGTAGACTATTCGTCAAGTCAACCTTGTTCTGGCTAATAAATTTTGTTTTAAATTATGTTTCACCTCTGCCAGGTTCTTATGTGAGATACTCATGTGATAAGAAACATGAAATAGTTTAGGATTTTCTTTGCTGCCCCACCCTGTATACAGAATCCTGGCTACGCCATTGGATACGCGGCATCTCGAATAGCATTTACACCGAAGAAACAAATGATGCGTGTTTAATTTTACTGGATACTCTACTCTCCAAAGTGCAATAAGTGAGATATTACCAACCCGGGTCAATCATCCCAAAACTGCAACAAAAAAAAGTTAAGAATTTTTAAGGGACACCCGGATGGAACGAAGTTCCATTATAATAATAATTATTTTTTATTATTTGTTATGTACAAAAATCCTGTATACACTCAACAAAAATAACCGTCGCGACACCACACATTATGTTATATGTTATGTATACATGTTATGCTGTCAATTTGGTTGCAAGGAAAAATTTACAACATATAGAGTTATCTGTCATTTCGATTGAAGTTACAAAGAGTTTATTAATCCTCTTAAAGAGATAACAAAGCTCCTTGGAAACGAGGCCTGATCTCGGTGTCGTTGCTTGGAAAGGACTTATTAAGTCATGTAAACAAACATAATGTGGGTCGCGAGATCTTTAACTTCAAGTTATCTGGACCTTGAAGGAATATTTCAATCAGTGTGCCAACTGATACAATAATTAATAACAATTTTTATTAAGCAAAGCGGCAATCTTTGTTTATAGAGATCGGGCTCATAACTACTGATATTATAAAACAAAGCGCGTCTGTCTGTCTGTTTGCAATTAATGATATAATGTATGGTCGGATAGATTTACAAAAAAGTCCGCAATTGTATATATGTCTTTATTTTAAGGAGACAAACTTTTGTATGTGGACGAAGCAGCGTACAATAGCTAAAACATTACAAAGATCCGTACTAATATTATAATAGCGAAATATGTTTGTTTGTATGTCCTTTCCTCACGCCTTAGCGGGGCGATGTTAGGGTGTATTTTTATATGTGAAGATTATATTTATATGAGTAGATACTATCCCGATAACTTAAAGGTTCTCGCGAGAGAGCTAAATACATGATAAAGCCGGGGTAATATCTAGTATTTACTCAATTAACCTTTTTTTTATTTCAACCATATCAATGCACTTATTTGTTACAGATAATTAATAGTTCTATTAATTTATTGTTAAACAATTATCGGTTAAGTGAATATTAGTGATACTTCTAGTCTTTATAATAACAATTGCTAGATATTACAATCATGAATGTAATAAACACGTCAATTTTTAGTATAATGACCTCTCTGTCGTGGTGCGATTAAGCGCTTAGCCTCTGATTAATAAATAAAATAAATAAATTTGTTTGCCTGTCCGGTCTAAAGTGTCAAGGCTCGATTTTTTTGTCAGTGAGAGAGCAAACGGCTCTATTGGTGGTAATAGCCTAAAGACACCATAGATGTTGCAGGTGCGTCATGTAAGATGGTTGGTCATAACAAAACCTATTTCTAAAACATATTTATAATATGTTGGGATGTGATGACCCTATCGCATGTCGATATTTTTTTATTTTATGAAAGAGGTCAGCGAACAATAATTCGGCTCCCCTGATAGCAAGACAGCCATTACATAGGTACACCATAGATATAATAGATGCGTCGCTGTCCTGAGTTTGGGATGAAAGGCTTATTGTGCAAGTCTCCTGGCTATCCTACTCTTCAGACCGGAACATGACAGAGTAATTATGGCGCCAGGAATAGGGAAGGCAGTGGATCGGTACCCGGGCAAGTTACTGCACAGTACTCTGCCAGCAGTGGTCTTGTTCGCAATTACCTATATTTTAACCTGTGGTTGCCTTTTACGAGTTGCTTAGCAGAGAGGCAGATGGTCTATACTATTTATAGGACACGGACCAACACAGGTTCGATTCCCCTTTAAGAATAGACCATCTGCCTTCCTGCCAGGCAGCTTGTAAAAAGCGAGCATAGGCGTACCGTCACTAATACCGTGACATCCTACTAGGTGGCAGAGATAGGCAGCGACTCGTGTGGATTGGTACCGAGCGAGGCTAGGAAGAACTCCATTTTTCAATCAGGAGTTTGTCCTTCTATTAATAATCTATAGAACACGATAAATGTACTCGTATATATGACTTATTGTTGTGTTATTTTAATTATATGTATTAAGGTTAAAAAACTATAAACCACGAGCGATAGGATCGTCACATCCCTGTATTTTTTCTACAGAATTTCAAACATTATACATAAAAGTTTGCAAAATTAAGTTAGTAAAGTTGTACATAATAATTACTGTTTTCAGATCCGGCAAAAAGGTGTAGGGTGCAGCAAATTTGTTTTCTGTTTTTTAATTTGAAATAAAATATATGGTATCTTCACGCCCATATCCCCGAAGAGGTAGGCAGAGGTACAACCAAGGCACCCACGACTAGCCGAAGATACTAAGTCCCACAATGTGATAGGTGGCAAGCCTATCGCCAACCGGGCACAATTCCAATCCCGACCAACATTTTTTTTTTATTAGAAAATTGGAAAAATCCAATTTTCTTTTTGTTGGCCGACCCGGGATTCGAACCCGGGACCTCATGCAGTCAAGTCCAACACCCGGACCGCTAGACCACAGAGGCGATAAAATATATGGTAACTTGAATATACTTCTTTATTATTTTGTATGACCCTTGCTTAAGGGCGTAGCCAGACTTCTGTATGGAGGGGCGCAGACAAAGAAAATTTTTAACTATATTGTTTTGATTATGGTTTTTATCATATGGGTATCTAACATAAATACACAAAATATAATAGCCAGAAAAAGCTTTATTTGACAAATATTCTGCGCCGGTTTTTAAATATTTTTTTTACATTTTTTTTCCTTTTTACTTTTTTTGGATAAATTTTTGTCCACGCTTAACATAGGTACATAGCTTGAGGGTCAGAGGGGGGGTTCAGCTGATGTACGGTCTACTCCACGGACCGAAAAATGACACTGACAGTGGAATAGGTAATGTAGTGGATTCCTATCCTATTTAAATGTTCTCTACATCATTCGTTTGGGCTGTACTCATGTTGACGATTTCCGGACTTTTGGGGGCCAACAACATCACTTGAGTTTTGTAGTCTTAAAACTGTCCCTTGAGCGGCCAATATTGGCTGACGTCCTGCAGTCAGTTGCATGTAGCGGTCTTGCCGGGCGGTAGTAGCAGTATTGGCAAAAAGTTAATCTGATTAACGATTAAAAATTACAATTAATAAGTTAATCGAAAATTTAGCGATTAAAATTAGTTAATCATAATCAATATTTTGCTGATTATTATTCGTAATCACTAATAGTTAATCACGATTAAAAATTTATGATTAATAGATACAGTTAATAGTAGGTTTAAAAAAATAAAAAAATCTGTGGCTAATCAGAATTTTTATTTGAATTAATGAAATTACCTGCATAGAAATTTATTTTTTTTCTTTTTCGTTAATTATATTTTTTTATTTATTTATGTTAAATATTTTTTTTATTTATTTAAAAACCTGCATCGGGCTTGACTTCTTAAAGTCCCAGGTTCCATCCCTGGGTCGGGCAACAAGAATAATAAGAAAATGTATATTTTCAATTTTCTGATAAAAATAATTATTGTGTCCGGTTGTCAATAGGCTTGCCACCTATCACATTGTGGTACTTGGTGTCTTCGGCTTATCGTGGGTGCCCTGGTTGTGCCTCTGTTTACCCCTTCAGGGATATGGGCGTTATGTTACCTTAATATCTTTGTAGTTTTACTGAGCTTAATTATCGAAGTGTGTATTTTTGTAGAGTCAAGTTAATCAGAAGAGCCAGGTATGTACGATAAACCTTCGACCAATGAGCCGGTTTTTTTATAATTTCATCACACCTATCACCGAGTTGGCACGTGACAACGTGATTTAATGAAAAAACTAAATTGTCATTTAGGTGATAACGGAGTGTTTAAGGTTGAAGTCTTCGTTGGAGGTCAAAGTGCAGCTACTTAGCAATAGTTGGCAAGCCTATCCCCAACCGGACACATATCCAATCCCAGGCAACATTTTTTTAAACAGAAAATTGGAAAACCAAATGGAATGGAATGGATATGTTGCCCGACCTGGAAATCGACCCTAAGACCACATGCAGTCAAGTCCAACACCTGGACCGCTAGACTACAAAGGCGATTGAATAATAAATTTTTGATGCATAATGAAGGTGTTAAACCATAGTAAGAGGTGTCTGACGCGCTGCAAAAATTCCCACTTGGATACCATGAACAGTATTAGATTTTTCTAGAATTTACCAAATCACACTAGATGTGTATGCGAGTAACGGTTTATTGATAACAAGATGCCAACGTGTCAGTCTATAGTAGGGGTGGGCAAACTTTTACG